>PNEQ01096253.1:0-17275 GCA_003012365.1 Medauroidea extradentata
TATCTTACTATTTTTTCTAGTAATGAAAGAATTATGACAAAACTACATTTCTACCACAGAAGAAAACATAATGTAAGTTAAAATTTCATTGTAAACATTTATAAGTGATTCTTGTAAAATTATTTTATGACATACAACTCAATACATAATGTTCTTCACATTTAACTTAAAAATGCCAAATATGTTACAAATAAATTACAAGGTGGTATAAATATAATAACAGTCAATTCTACTTGAATACAATCACAATTTTTTTGAATTTTTAGTCTTCTACAGATAATAAAGCAATAAAAAAACACACAGATATTTTAGTGGTGTGTTAAAGGTTATTATGGCAATGTTTTGCCAAATTTTCAGAATTTTTGCACTTGCCCTTTTTTTTTTACAGCTCCTCGAAAAATTGATTTTTCCCAAAAACACTGACTTTACAAATTTTTTTCACCCAGAAGGGATGGAGTAAATTCTTTTGAGAATATATCATTGCGAAGTACTCCATGTAGACTTACTTGCCTCAAGATTTCATTGTGTTTTTTTGAATTTGTAATGAAAGTAGGAGCAGTTGAAAATTAAAAAAAAGTCAGTTTCAAGGTCAGCTTTTATATGAAAACAAAAAAACATTATTCTGTTTATTTTTACTAGCATTATTTATAGCCCTCAGTCTCCTCTTTGCAATGAGATAACACATGACTTTGTATATTTTATGGATATCAAGATATTAAACAATACAAAAACCCTTGAAAATGTAAATTTTGGTACACGGTACCGGCCATTTTGTTCTGTAAAATCAAAACGAGGGCAGATAAAAATCAATAACTTTGGGTTTGCACTGTTGAAATATGTACATTATGTGTGACAAAATTTCAAATTTTTTCAAAATGGGTCAGCAACCAAAATAATTGAAATTGGGTGATTTTCCATGGAATGACCCCAAAGTCTCTCACTCTCTCTATCTCTGTTAATATTATATGATTTATGACAAACAGTAACGTTCAATTAACTGCATTATCGCTAAGCTAAATAATTATTATGTCATTACTATTATTGTTACTATGCACAGCAAAAGAACAGAGTAGAGTATTTAAAAATAATGTGGTGTTGAGAATACAACAAAAAGTACGCGAATTGGTAAGGCAGGATGTAATAGAGGAGCTGCGGGAGCGGTGAGACTCCAGGATGCCTAGATGCATAAATACAACCCCCCCCCTTCCCGCCAGTATTCGACATGCAATTTAGCAACGCCCTGTATATCAGGCCAGTCTGCGGCGCAGTGGAGGTCGTGCGAGGCGGGATCGGCCGGACTGTAAAATTTGCGCGGCGGATGCATTAAACATGCTCCTTCCCCTTGCCAGAGTCACGACTCGTGGGTCGAACCCAACCCCCCCCCCCCACCTCCCCAACCCTTGACCATAAATGTCTGTTCCGGCGGAGAGCGCCAGGCGCCAACCTAGTGGAGTCACGTACACACGAGGTTCATCGCTAGCCAGAACACAGGCACGACTACAATAAAATATATTCAACGGAGGGAAAACTGGCAAAGATCTCGAAATAGACAATTCATGCTGCTGGCACCTTTCAAAGAACGTCAAAAGTGGTTTTAATGAGCATCCTACCTGCGTCTTAGCGGATCAGAAGTGACGGAACTATAAGAACGACCTTGGTTCGTACATCAAATGCCTCATCGCTAGAGACGGGAAAATATCGCGGGTTCACTGCAGGGGCGTCATTTCAGGTTTTTCTTGGGATGGAAAGGGAGGGGGGGGGGGGCAAGATTTTTTTCGGCGACAATGACCTTGTTGCATCTTTTTTATTAATTAAGCATGTATAAATTAGGAAATTTAATACTTTAGTTTTATGTGCTTAAGTTAGCAATATTTAAGTAACTAAATACAAAAAATATATTTTATGCACTTAAAATTCTAAATCCAGGGGGGGGGGGCCTTTGCCCCTGCCCCCTGAATCACCAAATGACGCCCCTGGTTCACTGACCTGTAGGCTAGCCTGCAAGAATATCTGTGAACTGAAGCCGACAGTAGAAGCTCATTAGCTGCTTGTTGTTAAAGTAATACATATGTGTATTAGTTACATATCCATTATTGGCTCAGAGACTTCCAGGAGGTGTCAAATAAGTCAAAGGCCAATTGCGAAAGTGACGTGAAGTTACAGTTGGTGCTTGTGGCATAAATAAAACGTGCATTGGTCAGGTCTGTACTCATCGCTAGACATGATGGTTGATGGTTTATCGCGGGAAAAGTTGACTGTTTGCTGGATTTCAACACACGTTCAGCGTATTAGTTTATTACTGGCTTTATCTTGTGTGTGGAGATGTTGCCCTATTTGACTAAGCCAATACGAATCCCGCTGTTATAATATTTGATGCCTGTTGTTGGTCTGCATACAACTAGGCTGTATCAGACGTACATCACCTAATCACATATGTCGCAAATATGTTGAAAGAAACTACATCGTTTTCAAGGGTATGTAAGCCCAAAACATTTTTGTGATATACCATTATCTCTACTCATTGCCACAACGAGCCACGGCCATCACGCCTCATCCTAGCTTCTAGGACAGACCTAAATAAAATTTCCTCGGGCAACTTGCGTTAATATTAAAATTGCCAATGACACTCGGGGGGCCAAAATAAATAAATAATACGTTAATGCTACGTTTTTCTATTTATGTTTAGTTCTTTAAATAATGAAAGGTAGCAGATATTGCAAAACCGTTACATAGAAACGTTGGAAATTGTTTGTACTACTGCAACCTATGTTTTTTTTTCTTTTTTTCAAAATATGTTTCTATAATTCTGCCTAATTACCTACTTAGTTAATTAAATCTTCAATAATTAGCCAAGATTAAATAATTTGTTTTAATAATTAGGCAAAATATTACAAATTCCAACGTTTCTATGCGTGATATTTGCTCTCTTTCTGGACTTAAAAAATAAGACTCACTAAAATAACACAAATAAATACCAGTGGCCTTAAACACCTAATATTACATTTAAACTGAACTTCATTTTAATTTCACATACAAAACCAACTAATTATATTGACTGAATTGTCATTGGAGGAATTTATTAATAAAAAAATGTCTCTTATTTGTTAAATGTAATGGCGGTCTAGTATAAATCCTCTGTGGGCTGCCTACTGAGAAGAACTGCACCTGCACTGGCGTGTACTTTTCTTGCTGGTATCTCGCCTCTACGAGACATTCAGTACTGACCTGGTCGTGGTATAGTATTAAAGCTGAATGTGTACTGTGTACACATATAGGCTACTGTTTAAACGACTCTGTACCAAGATGTAGGCCTACACAGGAAAATTCACCGCAAAACATCCAATGCCGCTGTTTTCTGCCGCGAGGAAATGTGGTTCAAAATTAGTACAAGATCCGAAATTTGTATACTCACGGGTAATCTTCTTCAAACACAGACGTAGCCTGACATGGCTATAGACCAGTGGTTCCCAACCGGTGGTCCGCGGACCACAAGCTTTGTGAGTGATTCGCGAGCTAAGATGTCGGTCAAGTTATTTTTAACTATTTAAAATTATTTCTGATATGCTTCACTTAAGCGAGTTCTTTACAGTTTGAATTAGTCTGCTATGTTCTGAAAGCATTTATTCGGAAACACTGTTTACTGTGTTACTTGATATTCACTTCTACTTTATTTTTATATAACGTTTTCCAACCTGTGAAAGAAGCTATGTGAAAATTATTTCTTATTAGTGTAATGTAATCTAATGATGACAAAATAATAATAATATGTGCTTACTAACAAATTGTACAAAGCTAGCGCAGAAATTAAGTCGAGAAATTTTAAGCGGCTGGGAGTGGTCCGCGCTCTAATCAATGTTGACCCGACTGGTTCGCGACCTCATGGAGGTTGGGAACCACTACTATAGACAGATACGCTGAGGGGGAGGGGAGGGGGCAATAGAGACGGAATGCCCCGGACCCCAGCTTGAATGGAACCCTGTCCCTCTAAAAAGAAAAAAGTTAAATTATTTCATTTTCCAGTTGTAAAATATGTTCGTACTAATAATGTTACTACGTTTATATTGTTCAAAGGATCTACAACATACTTTACAATGTTAACGCTAAATGTGTATTAATTACGTTTACAATAATTAAAAAAGTAGTAGGCAAATAACTTTTCTTAAAATTTTATTCAATCATTTGAATCCCCCAAAAATTCTCTGCTTCAGGCCCCTAGAAACCTTGCTGCGGACCTGGTTATCGATCTTCTCAAATTGGCTTTATAAAAAAAAACTTTTCCAGGCTGCAGTATATGTAGAAAAATACCAACCGGATACGAAGAAAAACAAACAAAGATAGAAACATACACTTGACCTCATACCATACTTCCCTTACACAAAGTGATATGGTCACCGCTTAAAACCTCATATGAAAAAAGAACATTAACGAAGGGATGCACGCCAGTAAAGAGACTTACGCTAAGGGGTAGTACTGCATTACATAAGCCAACCAGCAGCACCCTTAGCGCTCCATCTGATACGTGCTGCTCACACGAACGCAGCCTGCAGCATAATATGTATGTTATTTTGGAAGTTGTGGTACAGAACACATCAACATTTTCAACACATTTTAAGTTGTGTAAAAGGTGTTTTACTTTTTCAGAAATTAATTTTTCTAATAAGTTTACTAGGACGTATATTTATAGCATCTTCAATAATTAAAGTGTTATTTCTTATTGTAAATAAAAATATGGATACTAGGTTATGAGTTATATGGATGGAATGAAATTTGCAATGATTTACCACGGATATTGTAAAATAATAGTAAAACAGTTTTGTCACAAAAATAAAATATTTCAGTACATAACATCGTTTCGCTAGGTCAAATCAGTAATTTGAGTACGTCAAGTCAATAAGTAATTTTTTTTTCTCCCTAATTAATTATGATTAGCGGCAGGATTATGTCGCGCATTGGTTCTAGGCCAGGTTAAACGTCAATAATGTAAACATCACTGTCACTTCTGTGATTGGACGAAAGCTGTTTTGACACACTTTTGACGACTGTAAGACTGATAAATAAGGAAATAATTATTGGAGATATAGGGATACGACGTGCTTGTAAAGTTAGAAGGCAAAGGATGCTCGACCTATGCCAGGGCTTGTATAGGACTGAGAAGCCAGAGAGGAAGGCGATATGTCGAACATAACACGTCCGTCAAACACCTTATCGCCTCTAGGCACGAGGGACTAAACTAGCGTGCAGTGTTTTCGTACAAACCGTTTTTCAATGCGACTTCAAACGATGACCCTGTTGTTTTATTTGTGGTTAAGTTTGTGCTAAAGTCCAATGCAGGTTTCTTATAGCTTAGTTTTACGATTACGGTCGATATTTTCTCAGCTACAGCAACGCGAAAAGGTAATTTTTAGCCCACATGAGGAGCTTGATAATCATACTTTTAATAAGCGAACGGCAATTTTAAAATTATAGTGACAGTTTGAAGCGTGTCTTCTGATTCTAGATAAACGAATTGGAAACATTTTTAATAGTTTGACAAGAAAAACTGCTTTTCCTACCACGCTACAGTACGTGCCACGCACAGGTCCACTAGATAGGCTGTGTTTGTGTGTGAGGCAGGAGCTGTAAGGTTGCCATTGACCGGCGTATGTAATGTATTATCGCCTCTCCGTGCAAGCTACACAGCTGGCGTGCAGTACTTTACTATTATCCTTTTATCTATGGGACTTTAAGCGGTGACCACATTATTTTATTTGTGGCCAGCGTATTTCAAAGTCTAACGCTTGTTTCTATAGTTGTGTTTTTAGAATCCGGTTATTTTTTTTACAGATACGGCAGTCTTAAAACACTATTTTTGGCCATTTTGAGGGGCCCGAAAATGATATTTTAAATAAACGTCACGAATTTTTGAAACTATAGCGACATAGATTGAAGTGTGTTCTTTTCGTAGATATACTAGTATAATGCGCCTCTAGTAGTTTCGTCAAGAAAAGAATAATCGCAACTCGCTGCAACGAATTTTTAAGCGCAGTTAAGGATGTCTCTTAAACCTCCGAACACAGTGCGGCGCCGATATTCCACGCGCGGCATTAAATCAAATCAAAATACATCAATTATAAAATACTATGAATATTCATGCTACCGCGCGCTACCGTTAGACATAAAAAAAATCCCCTTGATTTGTTGCTTTCCGCACGGCGGTCTGATCAGTTTAAGAACGCGTCGCGACTTCCACTTCGTAAATGGTCGGTCGTTAATCTCGCGAGTGCCGTTTAAGGATTATATTCCTTCCCCCATCCACTCGCTTTGCCGCCGTCAGGGAACAAATGAGGCCGATACCTTGTTGTTAATTACTTCTTTCGCAGCTGAGGGAGTGACAGAAGTGAGCAACGAGTTCTATGGTGTTGGAGAAGTTATAGCTTCTTTCCTGCCCTGACGCAGCGAGGTCACGCGATGGCAAACCCGCTAGTATCGCCGTCGGGAAGTCGCGGATTTGATTCCCTGCCAACCTGATTACTTGATTTTCATGGTTAAGGGCGTGGTCTACCACAATTTTATCGCCATTTTTTAATTTTTTTACTTGTATCAGATTTTTTTTCTTATTTTAGACACAAAATATAACCAAATTTGGCTATTATGAAATTTTTCATCTCTCATAGTTTTCGCGTAATGGCTTTTTAAAGTCATATTTTGCGTGTTTCCGTTTTAACGACTACACTAAAACCAACTGATATACCAAACTAAAAGAAATCACAGTGGCCTAAGACATTGCAGGCTGCAATGTCATGCTCATAAAATTAAGGAATAAAAATTATTTGTATTAAAAAAAAATATTGAAATTTTAAAATTTTTATTTTCAATTTTAGCATTTTTTAAAAATACAAACAGTTTCTATTCTTTATTTTTATGAGCATGAAATTGTAGCCTGCAATGTATTTATACACTGTGATTTTTTTTAGTTTGGTATAGCAGTTGGTTTTAGTGTAGTCGTTAAAACGGAAACATGCAAAATATGACTTTAACAAGCAATTACGCGAAAACTATGAGAGATAAAAAAATTTCATAAGAGCTAACTTTAGTCACATTTTGTATCTAAAATAAGAAATAAATATATGGTACAAATAAAAAATAAACAAATGGGGATGAAAATTGCGGTAGACGCATTCATTGTTACTGCCGAAGTAGTCACCAAATCCTTCTAGAATGTCGCGACTTGCATAATTGGACGGCGGTAACTTGAGACGCTTTAAATGAACACATACGAATAACAAACTATCAGTAGAGGTTATGGTTACAGATGATGGTTTATCGCGGGAAAACTAGACTGTTTGCTGGGTTTCAATGAACATACAGCTTACCAGAAGAATATTGGTTTTACATTGTACGAGGAGCTATTTCCCTATTTGACTAAGCCAATTGCACATCGGTAGCTCTGCTTCAAGGTTATTGGTAGCGTGTCTTTATTCAGACACGTTTCTAATTTGACTACACCAATCAGAGTATGTGATTCCGTACGTGTGTAACTTGCCAAGGCAAGTGAGAGTAAAATCATCCAATTACAGACGATGTAGCATAGCTGCGGATATTCACATGACGCATTGAAACCAAATGTTGCAAAAATCTTCTCTCCATAAAATCGTGGCTCCAATTTTACGTATATCACCCAGTCATGCGTGCCACAAGAAACTACAGTGTTTTCAAGGCTATGTTGACAAAAAATTTTTCTTGATATAACATAATCTCTAATGATTAGTTACATACTAAAATCTTGAATCAGGAAGAATATAAGAAAATTCAGCCTGACGGGTGATACTAATTCAGGATCTGGGTACATTTCTGTACAAAATTTTGTGTACGGACGAATTTTTTTTCCTGGATTACTTAGAGGGAGTCAAAATAATAGTTTGCTGGAGCCGTGGTACGTTATCTAGAAATGACGTCGCGACGCGAAAGACGGCAGTATTTTCATTTTAAATATTACAGTTATACTTTAGAACGCTCAAGCATATTGTGTTTAACTTTGTGATTACGTATGCAAAATTAATTTTTAACCGTTAGGGCAGCCAACTATTTTATGATATCGTCGAGTGTTTGTTGCAGTTGGACTTTATAATAAGAATGACGAGTTTATGGACATACTGTATTACACCACTGTCTATGATTTCTTGACAAAGCCTGTATATATTGCTTGCGAGAAACTAGCAATTTTCAATTGATGTATTTCAGCTCTGATTTATGTAGCATGCCCTGTTAATACCGGAGGTCTGGTAGGTCGGACCACCAACCACCACAACAGCTCGACCCCCTCGTGGCGTGAACGACCATTGAGAACCAATTTTTGTCCGGAGACAGGTAGCATGAATGATTTAGCAGCGACGGACAAGAAAATAAGACAAAAAATAAATTAATAATGTATGGCAGCCTTGACATTTCAGCGGCAAGAATCAACCTCATAGTCTGTGTTCACTCTTTTTTTATTATTTTTATTTTTTTTTATTTTGCTTTCACGAACTTGCCCCCGTATAGTTCGCGACCCGTCGAGATGTATCCTGCAGTCATTATGCACGCGAGATTTTTGGACTGGAGGCGCGTGATTTATCTCGCGCGTACGGTAATTACCGTACGGCGCCGCGGCACACTCTTTACCTCCTGTCTTACCTTGTAGGCGACGTGATTAGGCCATGTATAGCGACAAAAAAAAAGAGAGTAGGAACGTTTATGTTATGAGAATGTGTATCTACACTTCATCCATTATAATGCAATGACGTTTGCGCGGCAAAAATGGCAGATGCGACGTAAATTCCGAGTAGAAAGTTTTTATGTTTTATTCGCGTCACGGACGCGACAATGCTGAAACACGGAGTTTCATTTTGTGTCCAAATGTTGGTGAAGCTGGTGAATTGATAGTGAATTGAATTTATTTTACGAGAGATATGTGCTTGCTACTATAAGCACGTCATAAACCTATTTAAGGGCGCGGTCTACCACAATTTTCTTTATCATTATTTTATTTTGTATTTGTACCAAATATTTTTTTTCTGGTTTTAGACACAAAAAGTGACTAAATTTGGCTCTTATGAATTTTTTTTATCTCTCATAGTTTTCGCGTAATGGCTTGTTAAAGTCATATTTTGCATGTTTCCGTTTTAACGACCACACTAAAACCAACTGATATACCAAACTCAAAAAAATCACAGTGAATAAAAGCATTGCAGGCTACAATGTCATGCTCTTAAAATTAAAGAATAAACATTATTTGTATTTTTAAAAAAATTGTTGAACTTTTCAAATTTTTATTTTCAGTTTCAGCAATTTTTTTTTTTAAATTCAAATAATTTTTATTCTTAAATTTCATGAACATGTCATTGTAGCCTACAATGCCTTTATCCACTGTGATTTTTTTTAGTTTGGTATATCAGTTGGTTTTAGCGTAGTCGTTAAAACGGAAACATGCAAAAATATTACTTAAACAAGCCATTACGCGAAAACTATGAGAGATAAAAAAAATTTCACAAGAGCCAAATTTAGTCACATTTTGTGTCTAAAATAAGAAAAAAAATATCTGGTTCAAATAAAAAATAAAAAAATGGTGATGAAAATTGTGGTAGATCGCGCCCTTAAGGAAACGTGTTACTGTCACTTTATTTTCGCTTAGGGAATGCAAGTTATTATTTCAAATATATTACAGGTGAGCGAGAAAGAAACTTAAATACTGTAAACATATATGGCTACCGTACAAGAGGTTAGTATGTAGTGATAAGAAACTATTTATCTTGCGCCCTTTGCGCAGCGTCCGTCGAGCTATTTTGATTCCAGCATTAGTGACTTGGAAGTGACGAAGCTATAGAGGCTATCTTGAAACGCACATCAAATGTCGCATCGCCACAACGAGCCAAACACTGAACTATTGTACCAGATTCCTGTCGATCCAATTTTACAACGGGATGTTATTGGAATGTCTGTATCAAAGTTCAGTGTACATTTCTTTCTGAGTTTCACATATATCCGGTTAGTGCATTCTGAAGTACGATAGTCTGAAAATGCCATTTTCAGCTACGTTGGAGGGCTTCGAAACTGTTTGTTTTTATTGAGCATAGTGTTTTTCTTTTACAATGGCATTTCGTTCTTGTCCAAAATGTGTTTTCTTTTCGTACATTGGTGCAAAGAGCCATAGCCGTCTTTAGTAGAAGGCAGCGGCCTTAGATATGGCAACACTGCCAGGAAGGGTCATTTTAACACTTATTTTGTCTCACCAACGACAGTGGCTTCCTCTGATTCGCCGGTATGCAGGGCAGTGTAACGAATCAGGTACAGCCATTGCATTTGGAGAGTTAAAAGAAGTGTTAAAATGACCCTTGTGTGCAGGGTTGCCAGATCTAAGACCGCGGCCTTCTACTAAAGACGGCTATGAAAGAGCACATGTGGAATAGTTTCGTAAAAAACGTATTTACGAACATACAGCAGCGCGGTATGTGGACACCTAGATAGACAATTTTGTACGGTTAAGCCCTAGAAGTACGGAAGCGGCAATGACAAAAGAAAAGCATAGACATCACGCCGCAGTCCAGCCTCTAACCGCTGATCACTGGACAGGCGTGCAGTAGTATTGATGATATCTCGCCTTTATGAGAAATTCAAATGTGATTCTCTCTTCGTACGACATAATATTAAGGGGAAGTGTTAGAAAATTTTGTTGCATTTCCCGTTTTTGAACCATAACATTTTACTGTATGTAATTTAATTACGAAAATTTTCTCTTCGATAAAGCATAGGATATATTCTTTGTAAACTGCTTGACATAAATAATAATTGCCATGCAGAGAATCATTGCTACAGAACTATACGTTAACGTTCCGATAATTCTATTGCAATGATTCTGCTTTACAAATTAATGCTTAATGAGTAGTGGTGAACTTGAAATTGTTATACAGACGTGTAATGTTCTTTAAATGTTATACCTAAACAGACGTCACCCTTTTGCGGTGAATAATTTTCGAATAAACTTCGGTCCGCGGTGGCTGAGTGGTCAGACCTCTCGCCTCCCACCAAGGCGATCCGGGTTCGGTTTCCGGGGGGTCGGTCCCCGGATTTTCGTATGTGGGAATCGTGCCGGAAGATACCGCTGGTCGGCGGTTTTTTGGGGGAATCTGCCGTTTCCCCCCGCCCTTTCATTCCGGGGCCGCTCCATACTCGACATCGGATCACCCCTTACCCGCGCTGAAGACCTAGATGTCAGGCGCTGACCAAAATCTGTCTCATTCTCAAACAATGCTGGTTACTAGATGACGGCCGGCAGACGAGCGGGGCATGCACGGGCGGGATTGTGCAAGTAATTGTCTTAAAGCGGACAGAGTATACGTAGTGTGCGTGTCGTCTGAAATTAAGTTGTATCTGCGGCCGGAGTCTCAGCTGGTCAGTTCTCTGTTTTTCTGTATAGCCCGCATCTGTCTTCACTCCAACGTGTGCGAGTTCATTGTGTCCTTGCCCGTGTCCCTGCTGCTGGGTCTTGTTCCTGCCGACCACTCCCGGCCTTGGCTCGGGGTAACTATTTTACGACTCGTTCCTTCCCAACACGGCAGCGGCTGTAATAAACCTCTCCCACTGGCGTGGAGCGGAGACAACCTTCTCTGGAGACAGGTCCTCCAGCGCCCAACACATCATCACTAGAGCCATTGATTTCTGGTGGAAAGAATTACGCACCAACCTGTCTCAGCGCCTTACATGCACGTCTATCTCTGCTTCATGGTTATTGACAGCATGTCTGTGAGCAGAGGTGTCACTCATTTGACTGTTACCAATGACGATAAAGCTAATGCGACGTAATACGTAAGACACTCAGAGTTAATGACATCAAATCAATGACCATGAAGTAAAGCTTGCAGATGTACACAGAAGTCATTGAAACAAGGTGGTGAAAAATTACTCTCGCTAAAAATCAGTATCTCTAATCATCACATAAGCATCCAAAAACTACTCATCTTTCTTAATAACAGTTCGTTTTTACAAGGAACGTATGAAATGTGCATTTAAGTTTGTGTTATGTAGATATTTCAAGGTATAGGTGTGCAAGCGGGGGGAAAATCATAATTTTATATTTGTACATATCGTGTTAGTTTTGTAGACATTACTAGAGAGTACATTTCGTGCTCACAAAAATTTAGCTCAGCCAGTTTTACCATAATGACATTTCAAAGTCAAAATTTCCGTGTTTTTACTTCATAAACACTAGTGAAAAGCCATGAACATAAGCCTAATGAATTGAAATAACACACATTGAAACTACTTGTCACGGACTACATAAAAATCGGTTACAATTTTTTTGTATCAACGATTTTTTGTTCCTAAATAACACATGTCATGTAGTTCCAATGTGCACAGTAAAAAAACTTGTACTTTTACAAAAAGGTTTTTTGGAAACCAGTTTCCAAAAAAAAAATTTTTTGTAACACTACGAAAATATTCTGTAAAATTTACAAAAATCTTGTACATTTACAAATTTCTTTGTATATTTACAAACATTTCTGTAAATCTACAAACAAATTTTGTATATTTACAGCTAATATCTGGTTCATTCTACAATAATTGCTTGTAGTGTTACGAAAATTTTTTTTGGAAACAGGTTTCCAAAAAAATTTTTTGTGAAAGTACGACATGTTTTGTAAAATGTCAAAGGTCTCCTTAGGTTTATTTTGTTTCAACTCGAAAAATCTGCTCATTAGCATTATTTTACTAGTTCCCAAAGTTGTTTACGATATTTGTAACCTCTTTGAAAGGTTTCTGACATCTTACTTTTATTATCTGACTGATAATGTTCTGTTATTACGTTACAAGAATTTCCTTGTAAATGTACATTTTTTTACTGTGTGTGTTATTCCATTATGTTTATTAATTTAACGGTCGTTATGAAGTAAAAACGTGCAAATTTTGATAGTGAAGCCATTGTGGGAAAACTGGCTAAGCTATTTTTTGTTATAAGAAAATGTACTTATAATTAACGTCTACAAAACAAAGACTCTTTCATACAAATACATAAAATTATAATTTAACTGACTTCTAAGGTCCAGGATCGCGTAAAAGGTTCCGTCGACGATATCGAGGTCTCGGTGGGACGGACAATTTTCAACACGCCGTCCATCAGGCGTGCCAACCAAATATTTATCTCGTCTCCGGACCCGACTTAATGGGCAGTAGTGCCGCCTCGGGGGCGTATCGTTAGCGGAAATTCATCCCAAGTTGAAAGCGGCTGCCGAAACCACTTGTTGTTGCCGTGGCCGGGGTTAATGACCCGTGTCTAAACAAAAGCATTCCCTGCTGGGGGAAGGAGGGTGGGTTGCTCTCTCTCTTGCTCTCTCTCTCTCTCTCTCTCTCTCTCTCTCTCTCTCTCTCTCTCTCGACGTTGGTAAACTACTCAGGCCGAGGACTATTTTTACTGCCCCCAGACGTCTGTTCGCCGGCCAACGTGACCGCGAGTACCTACAGCAAGGCGACGCTCAAACAAAACACAACCGCACCTTCTGTCCGCCCGATTTTCACGAGAACAACTCAATATTGTTCGTCCCGACAGAGGACGCAGAGTGCGCATCGCTAGGGAAAGGAAAAAAAAGTGGTGAAAGGGGAGGAAGGGGCGAAAAGAAAAATCACGTCAAAGGAATCCCGATTCGGTTTGCATGCGCTCGCGATTGGGCGATAACGTTAGACTTTGTTCTCGGAACAAATGCATCTTCGCCCGACTCTGGGACATGCGGAGTTCTTGAGGAGGTCGTTCCCCTGGAGCTTTTAACTGTGTCGCAGCTTGTTCCAAGACATATTTATACTTTTTCCCCACAGAAACGAGTAAATTCATCTCCAAATATGTCTAGTACAGGAGAAAAAGCATTCCAAACCAGTATTTCATTTTTCACTCTCGCTAATGATTTTGTGATAATTTGTGAACGAACTGTATTATTATACTGTGAAATGTAATGATATATTTTGCATTATTTGAAATGTTTAATAACTATACTTTCTATGTTTATATTTATTGTACATAGTGTATGGTAAGGTGTTTATTATAGATCATGGTTTATGGCGGGAAAACTTGACTTTTCGCTGGGTTTCAACGTACGTTCAGCTTATGAAGAGATCACTGGCTTTAGCTTGTACATAGAGTTGTGCCCTATTTGACTGTGCCAATAAGAATACCGCTACTGTCTCAAAATATGTGCAAAAGGCATTTTCTTCATACAGAAAAATAGGCAAACTGGACAGGAGAAAGATATTTTGGATGTGGTGGTGTCCAGTGCTCAGCGCTGCCAACTTGACTCGTTTTGCACATTAGCGGCTCAGTGGCACCGGAGCTATAAGGACGACAGTGAAGTATGTACTAAATGTTACATCGTCACAACCAACCAAGCACTGAACTAGAGTACTAGACTCGCATCGATACATTTTTACAATGGCACTTTAAGGCAATGAGCCATAATTTCCACTACTTGAATGATAATAATCATTTTTAAATTAACGAGAATTTATATCGAGAAACCATTGCACAGTTTGGTTAAAACAGTGTATACTATGTCAAATAATTTCCAAGAGACAAAATACACAATGGTTTCTGCTAATAATGTAATTAAGGAAATTTCCATTCATGAACTACTTAGCTAAATCTATATAACTGTTTGTCAAGACGTGGTAAAAGCCATTTTTAAGAAAAGTATGCGATAGTTTTTCGATATTTTCTCGTTTAGGAATAAAAAAGTAAATATTGTGTAATCAGTACAAATCATTGCTATCTGAGCAGAGTTTTTTTTTTCACGAGTAACGCATTTCTTAAGAAACACTTTACGCTCAACAAATGCATCATTGTGGGTAAATGTTTGCGAAGTTGGCGAACATCATTATTCAGAATTGGTGTTTTGTTTTTTGTACTGACTTTCAAAAATGTGTGGATTCAAAATGATGTTTTTAGCAATTGTTTATCTACTACTCACTTTTAAACCAAAGACTATAATTTTTGGCAGAAAGTCTGTAGCGAAGTTCAGTGCGCTTAAGGCGTGGAGTCTTCGCGAAGAAACAAATTTCCTATGGGACTTTAAGTGATGACCCTATTGTTTTATTTACGAAATCACTTTACTAAAGTCCAATGCACTGCCCTTAAGTGGTTTCACATGTATTCGGCTAGTATGTTTTCCGCTATAGCAGACTGAAAATCCCGTTTTGAACCATTTTGACGTGCCCTAAAAGGGGATTTCTAATACGTGTGTTGTCTTGAAAGTACTTAAGGGCAGTCGTCTGAAGTGTGTGTTCTTTTCGTAGACAAACGGCGTGAACACACGTTTATTAGTTTCGGTGTAAAACTTTTTCTTCAAACACGCTGTAGTGTGATTTTATGGCAACGAGGCGGTCCCCTTAAGCGGGCGTGGTAGATCAAAAAAGCGTTGAATTCTACAATTGATATGTAAACTTTTTGAAAATCAGTATAGAAAAACTACAAAAAAGCAAAACATGATAATTATATTTGCCAACTTTACGAACAAACACTTAACCAGAATTATGTATTTGTTAAGCGTGATCTCTTGCGCCGCAGTTAAATGTACGAAATTTCAGCGCCAGAGATTGTTCTTCAGATATACGTTAATCGAGAAAATGTTTTGCTCAGAAAGTTGGCAAAAACTATTGTCTAGGATTGCTGTTATTTTATTTTTGCAAATTGGCTTCGAGTAACCTACACTTCTGAACTGTGCTTTTAGCGCTGAATTATATACCATGCATTCTTAACTTAATTTTCTTCCGGTACACTTGCACAATGGCCACATGTGGAATAGTTTTCTAAAAAACGATATTTCCCCGTATATTACAACATTATTTGAACCACATGTTAGTTGGTACACTTAATGTGTGGGGGGGGGGGGGCGTGGGCACATGAGTGGGTGTAGGTGGGGTTCAGACGTAGGTCCGTTGTTGTCTGCAGGCTCGCAGATACACAAGGCGGCTGCGGTGTGGTGTCAGAGAGAGGTATATAGAAGAAGGGGGAGGTAACATTGTAGCAGGGGATACTGTCGTGATGGTATCGGCTAGGAGTGGACGAAGCGGGAGGGACGGGGCGGGGCGAGGCGGGCGCGAAGATCACTGGACCACTTCTCCCTCGCTCCCACTACTCGCCTAGCCAGATCCCGACAAAGGGGTGGCCGCGCGTCATCGTCTGCATTTAGAACCGGTGCGCTCTCTACACCCGCCACAATTCGCCATCTTCGTCGTGTCTGGTCCCTACGAGGGCCTCGGAAACAATGCAGTGCTTCCGTAAATAGTGAAGAGATTTTGGTCACCACTTAACATCTGGGTCTTTAGCTAGCGCTGGTGAAGGGTGACAATGTTATAGTGGCACTACGAGCGAAAGATCCTGCGCAGATCCCAATTGTCAGCGATAAGTCACGTGACGAAGCAGTGTGGAAGGGAAAGCGATTAGTCTCGCGACAGTTTGCTCGTTGCAAGTCTCGCTCCGCGCCGGTGTTCACGAGTCCGTGTTACACGGTAAGTTGATCTCACGACTTCGTTATGGCTTCCACATCAGGAATTAAATCACGTATCAAGTCGGGTACCCCATTACGCGGGCAAGCACGTGAGATTGTGTATAATGTAGCAACGTATCTACGGGAAAAATAAAAATCTCACAAACTGACGTACAATGTCGCTGAAGCGAGTCTCGCAACGGGAGTTTCTTAAGCTACAGTGAAACGAATCATTGGAGAGGGTAAAGTAAACAGCAAAGCCAGTTTGACGTTTTCTACGCCTACCGGAAAGAAAACAGAACATAAGAAGTCCATTGAAGTAGACGATTTTACGTGTGGTGCTGTGCGTAGAAAAATTCACGAATTTTATACTGTGCGGAAAATTGTCCCAACTTTGAAAATGTTAAAGAAGGTTTTACAAGACGACGGTGTTTTGATCTGCAGCAGGGAATATTTACGGAAATTGTTGAAGAAGCTCGGGTTTCGGTGGGAAAAATGTCAATCTAAAAGGAAGGTATTGATTGAAACACCTGATTTAACAGCTTGGAGGGGCCGATATCTGGAGCAGATACGCAAATATAGGAAGGCTGGTAGGGCAATAGTTTATGTTGACGAAACTTACGTCAATGCTTCACATAGCGTAACTTCTTGCTGGCAATCAGATACAGAAATTGGCGTCACCGAATCTATTGGGAAAGGTCCGCGATTAATTATTGTGCATGCGGGTGGCGAGGAAGGCTTTGTTACAAATGCTTTGCTTATATTCAAATCCAGTCAGAAGTCAGGCGACTATC
>PNEQ01096256.1:0-17276 GCA_003012365.1 Medauroidea extradentata
TATGTATCTGTGACTTGGTTCAAGAACAAGGTATATTGACTGACATAGGCTGTTCTTGCACAAAGTCACATTTTTTTATCTTTATAATTTTAAATTTTTTGCCTGGAAGTGTAAGTAAAATTCATAAGAATTCGTCATTTTTTATTTAAAATGTATAAATTTTAAAAAATTATGCTCCTAAAATTAAAATCTAAAAAAATATATTAAAAACTTAAAGCATG
Organism: Medauroidea extradentata; assembly: GCA_003012365.1. Taxonomy (NCBI): domain Eukaryota; kingdom Metazoa; phylum Arthropoda; class Insecta; order Phasmatodea; family Phasmatidae; genus Medauroidea; species Medauroidea extradentata. The sequence continues at coordinate 222 of PNEQ01096256.1, forward strand.
GGTAAAGCTTGAATATATAAAAACAGTTTGAATTTCCCGCTCGTAGCTGTCTTTTGAATTTACCGCTATTTTTTTTTTGCGTAGTACTGTGCACATCCGCTAGGGGCGCTGTAAACACTGTTGTAGCCGCCGCTCTTACACTTTCCATTCTATACATGCTATCTCTTTTCTATGGTGCAATCCACCCTTCGCCTATTCTTCCTCAAGGATGTCGCCTGCTGCCCGCTTGCTGCGTACCTGCTCACTGGTTGACGTTGACTGCCGGTCTCGGGAGTATGGCCTCCGGAGACGTGTGAGGAATCGGCGGCGGCTCGTTCTATACACGATGTATCATAATTCTTGTTACAAGATGCTTGAGGGTAGAAAGCTCGTATTATTTGCAACCTTTTTTGTCACTAAACATGTCGCCGGAAACGCGTAGCCCCAGAAAGAGTCAGCGTAGGCAACCCGTTGTAGAGTGATATGTTGTGGATGTGCGGGTGTTCGAGAAGAGGAATTAATGTTTGTAATCGTGGCACAGATTGTAATTTCAGTCTGAAATCAATCACAGCATCGGCGTTGTTTCACAACATTGTATTCGTTGCATACATTTAAAAAATGTGACAGCCTAAAGCAACGGCTCAAAAACACGCCCACCTTGAGCGACACAGAGGTGGCAACGACGAATCATGTTTTCACGGATACACTGGAGCATGTGTGGGGTCATCTGTATGATTTCGAACGCTTCAATGGTTCGGTGTGTAAGCTTTTCGACCGTTTCCACTGGCGTAGCGTAGATAAGCCCTTTTACGTAACCCCACAGAAAGAAATCTAATGGGGTTAGGTCCGGTGAACTGGCGGCCATACGACAGCGCCCGCTCGTCCAATTCATCGGTTGGGAAATGTTTGGTTTAAATACTCTCGCACTTGCAGGGAAAAATGAGGTGGCGCCCCGTCATGTTGGTACCACATCACACGTCGGACATGCAACGGAACCTCATCCAGAAGACCTGGTAGTTCGTTCTGACGGAATTGGAGGTATCCAGCACCGGTAAGTCGTGGCGGAAGAAGAAAAAAAAGGCCCGATGAGTACGCCGTCAACAATACCGGCCCACACATTAACTGAAAAACGTTCCTGGCGATCTGTAACAAACGATGCATGCGGATTGACATAATTCCAAACATGACTGTTGTGCGAATTGAAAATAGCATCTTGAGTGAACTTGGCTTCATCGCTGAATAAAGCAGCAAACTCGGGGTTCCTCAATACTCTTCCAATGTACCAACGAGAAAAGGTCGTGCGAAGAGGATAGTCCGCCGGACCATGTGTTGCACATTTGAAGGTGATACTGGTACAAGAGTTGCTCATGAAGAACTCGCCAAACAGCCATTTTGTCAGCGTCCATATCGGAACCTGCTGACCTTGTGCTTGTATCCGGACTCTTCTCAAATCTCTGAAGTACATCCTCTTCGAAACTGGGAGTACGAACCCTGCGCGGAGCACCAGCATTTAGCCTTGTGACGGCACATGTACCAGTATCACGCATTCGCTGCGTAAGTCGTGCAAACATGGTGTGAGCTGGAATCCTACGACCCGGATATCGTTCTTCGTACAGACGACGGGCAGCTCGTCCATTTTATCTAGCTTCCCCGTAAACAAGCAGCATGTCCGTGTACTCACTAAACGTGTACTCCATTGAACTCCACTACAACATCGCCCTTTTCAGAACCACAGCGAAAGAAATGACACCACGAGTTTGCTTGTACGACAGAATAGTCAACGACAGACCGCCAGTGATATCAAAACACACTGCGATGTCACAGTGTAAGTTTTTGTGGAGATGTTTCCAAATCATACCCAATTCACTCTCAGAGAAAATTATACACCTCTCATTTTAGCAGTGGTTGCTCGTGAGTATGAAGGTCAGTGAAGCTGTGAAGCATTTGATAAAGGTATACCGCCACCCTTATTCTTTATGCAGAAGGTCCAGTGGTCCTCACCCGGGATATAATTTTATAATATGTTTATGATAAAATTTTACTAAGCGATCAATTGAACAAATATGCCTTTATAATACACGAGAACTTGTACACTCACAGATATATTATTTTAATGCGATGATTGTCATGCACATGCATCTGAATCCACAATAATCTAAAATATTATTTACATTAATTCAGTAGGTAAATATCATATAAGGAGGGTACCCGAGGGCATGGTATGAGGTATGGTTTTAATTAAAGCCGAAATTCAACTCTACGAGAATGTTTATAATACTCGTCGAGAGTTTCTCGCTCTAGGTAAGTACGCCTCAATGCGACTGAAAGGAATATTTATTTGTTTGCGTCGCCTAAACACCATCTAAGGCTAACCGTATTAAAGCACTAGAAATAAAATCTGAACACACATTTTGCACATGAATTCTTCTGTCGCACATTAGCTATCACATGCCGATGAAAACTTTCGTTGACATTGATACTACATGTATAATAACTATACTAAAACAACGTACGACGATATAACTGTACAAAATTTAGCAGTTCATTCACTAAGTTTAAATTTCAGGTGAATACATCTGTCCTTCAGCGCAGCAAATCTGTCGCTAAAGTAATCTTAACATGGATTTCGTTTATAGAATTCATGTTTTAGTCGTTAAAAATAAAAGCACAAATGGAAAGATTAAAACAACACATACGTTGCGAACACGTACAAGTCTGGTCAAAATGCTGTGTTCACTGGCTGGCGAGTGGGCAGTGGATCATGACCTACAGGGGCAAAGCTATAAACGCGTCAATGGTGATGTTACCTGCATATTCTGGGGACTTATTCTGAGTTATTCGTTTCGTTTCCTTTCGACTAAAATCTTCGCTAATATTCGAATTTTCGTTACTTCTCGAGAGTTGGTATTATAAGTGCTCACGAGTGTTCGTTTGACGTCACTGCGTTCGATATCTATGGTTGAAACAAAGCAAAAAGCAACAAGCCTTCGTTTAGCGTTTGTGACGGAGTTTTGTAGGAGAAAATGATGATTGTGCTGTACGAAATTTTGTTATTTGAAGCTACGGAAAATAATTATCGTGAAATATTGTCTAAACAGAAATTCTTTCGTGATGAGAAATGGTTTATTTTTAATTGCAAACGGCGTGTTAAATGTTTCCTCCAACTATGGCTGAGAAGAAATATTTGTTATGTTTTAAACACATAATGTAGGCCTATTTAGATTATGAATTGGATTACCTGTGTAATTAAATTAAATACAATACTGGTTTGCTACTGCTGTTTTTAAAGTTGTTGATGGGACTGAAACTGTAAAATATTGATGCGGCGTGTGTCAAAACTCTTAGGCATTCTATACCACATAATTTAACAATAATTTGGCAATAGTGAGGACATGTACAGTACAATGGTACGAAACGTGTTTATTTCTTGTAAAGTTTATTTTTAATAGGCTATTCTATTGTATAATCGCGAACATTTCTAAACTATTTCAGGGATCTTCTAACCTACGTGTTTAATATTAGAAGGAATGGCATACAACCTGGCCGTTTACAGTTTCAGTTAAATGTATTTTTAAAGGTCATGTTACATTAAACACCTAAGGAGCAAGTAGCCTACACTTCGTACTTATCCACAGACATTCCCTCCACCTCAACCTATGAGTGAGCAAAACATTTAAGTAAACGTTCCTAATATTCCAAGTGAACCGTTTTTATTAGGCTAGCATTTTGTATTACGTCGATAATAGGCCTATTGTAGGCCTACTTCACGATTATTGTTTACGAACGTCCAATCATGCTTGTGTACGACTGCAGTGCATATTAAACTGTAAATGAATTTACATTTTATGCATGTCTGAAACCAATCTGCAAAAGGTCCTATACACAGAGTGTTTAAAAAAAATGGTAACTGAATTTCTGACACGTCCATATAGCCTAATATACGTACCACAGAGTGTTTCTTCAGTTACAATTTTTTGAAACACCAATTTTAACGTCCCCTTTAGTTCTGTAATACGTGTTCAACATTCTGTTAGGCCTAAATTATTTGTTAAACCGTGGCGAAATTAACAATTTAATACGTACTTTATTTCTATAGTATTGTACTCAAAACGATACAATGTTTTCAAACAAAGCAATATTGTGGGCTGGCTTAAAACAAGTATACATGAAGCATTTACCAGGAATATATGATATTATGACTACTTACTTTCGTGTTACAGTTTAGTCGTCTTTACAGTACGGTTTTATGTGTATCAGCATGAGAAATTTGTAAAAGTTTATGTAAATAAATGAAATAGTACACCATGAGCAAAGCTATATTTAATAGGTATCTAAATTCACAAACATAAAGGTACATAACGATTTTTTGAATAAATTGCAGAAATTTATTTGCTCTCCATTAACAATAACAAAAACAACATACCCAGTATATGCAAGCTGACAAAATTCAAATATCCTTGTAGACAGCAAATGCGTGACTTTTGACGAAATTTACTTATTATTTAACCGATACTTTTTCTTTAATAACAACATTTTAAGTGCTCAGCTATAAACACAATCATAAATATTGTTAATTATTTTGTTTCTGCACGTTTAAAAATAAAAATACACAAAGTTTTTTAGTTACTATAAATTATTATGCTAAAGTTTATGTGAGTAGTGTTGCCATCTTGAATTTGCGTTGATGGGCTTTATAGAGCCGAAAGAGGGAGGTTAACGAAGGCCCGAACTTTGTCGAAGTTTCAGCGAGCTTTATCGAATAACCTCTTAGAATACGAATTTTTTATTCTCGAAGACTTTGCTCGTTTTGTAAGTATTCGAAAAGTAACGAATTCGTTATGGAAATGAATAACCTGGAATAAGCTCCCTGGTGGTGCTCGTCCCACAGTGCAACACCGATATAAGAAACAACCCTTCTCGTTTCGAAAAGTATGAAAGACTGGAATAGAAATAATATATTTGTAAAAGAAATTTGTCAATACCAAACAAATAATGTTTATAAACTTTGTGTGAAACAGTGCGTCAAATTCGTCCATTGCGAGACGCCACTGGCTTTAGCAGTCATAAAATTTGTAAAGAATTACCCATTATTACACATGCCTTGTTTCATGCTTTTAAAACTCAGTTCCTTACATGTGAAACTACTCTACTATTAAAATCTTTTAGTACTATATGTTAGTGAATATTTCTTAAGAAATTGTAGAAAAATAAATACATGTCGCAGTATTTCGTTTTTATTAAAAAACCCATTGATTCATAGAAGTTTAAAATCAACAAAAAATTAGTGTTTTTAATGTCACTGGGTATTACTGCCTTACCTAACGTTTCTTTGACAGTGTATTTAATTGAATACTTCGCAAATGTTTTACTTGCAAAAAGGCAGTAACATTTTAAAAAATTCGTAACATTTTTTTTGTTAATATAGCATTATGGGTAGAGATTATGGTTTATTGCGGAAAAAATTGATTGCTTGCTAGGTTTCAATTCACGTTCAGCTTATCAGAATATTATTGTGTTACGTTTGTACATGAAGCTGTTGCCCTATTTGACTGAGCCAAAAAGAATCCCGCTATTCTAATATTTGATGTCTGTCATTGGTCCGCAGATAGCTACGTTTATGTCAGACGTACATAATTCAATCACATGGGTTACAATTAACGACAGCGTTTTCATATGTTGGAGTAAAACATTTTCGCGATATAACATCATCTCTAATTATGAGTAATAAATGAATTAATTTATTCCCACAATGTTTAAATAATAATTGCAAGACAACCTTCTTCTTTGAGAAATGTCTACCGGCTACTGTTGCCGCAGCATTATTTCATGGTTTTGTGTCGCTTGTGCCATCATTAGAGACAAGAACATTTCGCGAAAATAATTTTGCCCCGCTTTGTTTCGTTGACTTACGTTTACATTCGCAACTCTGCTTAATGTTCAGTGATTGGTCTTTTTAACTCTCTCTTGTCTTGCAAATCCACAAACATGGGGTATAGCAACAACCTCTTTGTGACTGGCACAGTCAAATGAGCGATGCCTAGAGACGGGGAAAATTCGCGGGTTCACTGACCTGTAGGCTAGTCTCCAAGAATACGTGAGTATTAGGGCCACGATTTTGTCGCGAAAAGATTTTTGCCCCACTTTGTTTCAGAGACTCACATGCACATAGGCAGTTCTGTTTCAAGGTTATTGGCAGCGTGTCTTTGTTCAGACACGTTTTTCATTTTACTGCACCAATCAGAATGAGATTATTGTGCGTCTGTACGTCTATAATTTGCCAAGGCAAGTGAGAGTAAAATCATCCAACCACAGACGAAGTAGCAGAGCTGCAGATGTGCACGTTAGGCACCAAACAATGTAGGGCAATATTCTTTATGCGAGAAGTTGATGTTTCTCACCATGATAGAGCATAAAAAATATTTCTCAATAGCTGTATTGGGCACGTAGTTAAAAGTACTACTGCGGTGAAAAATGTATAAAATTATCACACTTGAAACAAGTTTTGTAACGTTACATTCTCGTCTACGAGGTCATTAGAACCGATTAAATATAACTCAACACAATGGCAGGCACTGGGAACGACCCAAGTATTCGCGTGGCGTGGAGCAATTTCAGCGAACCGTCGGAAATGACACCGGGTCCTCCAAAACGTCCAACGTGTTACTGTTATGCCACTTCGTTTGGTGGCACTTGAAACAAAATATCAATAATGTGAATATTAGTGGATGGATAAGACAGATATTCGAGAGGTAAATATATAATACTACGTTGACACAGAATAGCGGCAATAAGTCTTGAGAAAAATTTTGCAAACTTATATTTTCATCAATGGTGGCTCGTGGGTTGTTGCCCCACTGCTTTAAATGAGTTTTAAAGTCTGGACATTTCATACACTTTTAAGTTATTAGTTACTTTTGTAACAAAACCGAAATGTTATGTTGGGTATGTATTATTCTTTTTCGCTAATATAATGTTACTAGCTGTTCCTTTGCGGCTTCGCCCGCATGTACTATAGAAAAGAGTTACTAGTTACTAACATGTCGTTACGTATTAATTGACGGTGTTACTATATTCTCTGTACATCTTTAAAACAACAAATACAAACAACTTTATCTAGTGCACTTCGTTGAGCGTACTTAAATTGCAGAACATCTTTGTTTTTTATTCATCTTCATTTCTCTATAAAATAGCTGCCCGGCTGCGGCTTTGCCCGCGTGAAATTATGTAATGTAAAGAGTAATTCTGGATAAATTATGTGATGAAGGGATTTAACAGCTAGTGTACTCAATAACAGCGAACTGTAAATTGTTTTAGCTCAGTGTAAAGAGCGCGCGCAATATGCTCGTATGATGTCTTAGTAATTCCCGTAACCCCACCCCTCTCACACTCAAAATTTTATTCAATACCTGAGTGAATGCTTAAAGGCAGGCCATGATTATTCTTTCGTATGTACTGCTACAGTCAAAAGAGGTTTTATTTATGAGTAGGTTGGCAAAAAGAAACAACTGTTGAATTATTTCTTCATTATCGTTCTCTTTTTTCGGGAGACTGTAACATTTTACTGCTTTTCACATCCTTAATTTTAGAATCTCATAAAATCCTGAATTTGATTTGCAGATATTTACATAAACATCATTCTTATCAAAAAAAAATCATCTCGCTGTCTTAACGGGTATAAGCGGTACAGATGATTATTTGAAAACACATTTTATATTTTTTAACAGCTTTCAAGAACGAATTTAGAAAAATCCTGAAATTACTTTTTTGATATTTACGTAAGATTTATTTAAAAGCAAAAACCATTTCAATATTTTCACTAGTTTAGGAGCTAAGTGGGATTAGCCTAATTAAAAACCTGTTATGTATTTTTAAGAGCTTTCAAGGACGAATTTCGAACAATTCTAAAAATTCTTTTTAGATACCCTATTTACCTACGCACTATTTTAAAGAAAAAATCACCTCACTATTTGAAATGGTTTAGGAGAAATCACGGACTAATGAAAAACACATTTTTACGGCTTTTCACCCCCTTAATTATCGAATTTCGAAAAATCCATTCTTAGCGGGGGGGATTAGAGGCAAGAGGAAGCTTCCCTCAAAATTTCATGGTTCTAGGTCCAGCGGCTTGTGGTGTGCGTTGATGAGTGAGTGAGTGAGTGAACGAGTGAGTGAGGGCCGATATTATAAACCTCTTTCGAATGACAACTAACTGCTATATCCAAAGAGAAAGCATTGGTGAGTAGTTGGTTGTCATTCGAAAGATGTCTATGGAAACGGCCCTGAGTGCATCAGTCAGAATACTTCATTTTATGTATTAAGATTACACAAACACACATGATATACATAATAATGTACAGTTACAAAACTTGTCACACTACTTATGAAAATAATTTGCAGCTACGTGCGAATCCGACCGTTAACTTAAAATATTTACACGCACGTATAAATATTCCCAATTTTTGCTCCGTAAAAAAGTTCAGTACTTTAGTGAAAAAACTATTTAGCTAATTTGAATGGGGGATTTAATAGGTTGCAGTACTATATTCATTAAAATATGATTTCATTTAACATCAACTATGATCTGCTGGTTGGTATACAAAATTCAGTTCCTTTAAATAACCGAAGAGCATTAGGACATTGCAAAAAAAATTATATAACATTTATTACATACGCCTATCGTAACAACATAACAAAACACAGTGCAATTACGTGCATTACCTCTGAATGAAATCAGTTTTACAAACGCACACAAAATACAGAAATTTCATTTCTAAAAAAAAAAAAAAACTTACCACCACCATAGTAGATTCAACCATTTAGTGTAACTGTACTTTAAAAAATTATTAGATGTACATTGATAACAAACTATCGGCTGACTAGTATTTTTTTTCCAGTTCTTTATTATAAACAAAGTCCATTGAAATATTCAAAAATTTTATCATAAATTTTTACGCATGCCATAACTACACAACAAAACACAATCTAACTGTGTAAAACAGACATTCGTAGTACATTCTGATGTTCAAAGTAATTAAATAAAATATAATTTAAGTTATATTTACACGCGCATACAAAATACAGAACTTGCATTTCCCGAAGAATATGTAATACAATACAATCAGAGTAAATATATTTGCTAGATTCAGTTTCTTGGACGTACTCCATTGCAAAATTGAATGACTGTCAAAGAAAACTAAACAAATAAAAGAAAACCATAAAATAAGCAGAGTATGCTTTAGTCAGCAAGATGGAATCGGGTCCAATAAAAACAAGGAACAAACAGATAATAAATGAAATTAATAACAAATAAATTAAAAAACCAAATAACATGCGACACAACGATGAGACGAAACAACAAACACAGTAGATATCAGACACGAACAGAAAAATAACAAAAGAACACAACAAGTAGACGAGACAAAACGCAACAGGATACAGACAAGACAAACGACACAATGAAGAGACGAAACAAAACACAGTAGTTTTTATTTGTTATTAATTTCATTTATTATCTGTTTGTTCCTTGTTTTTATTTGACCCGATTCCATCTTGGAATTTCATGTTGTGTTTGTATCTTGCTGACTAAGCATACTCTGCTTATTTTATGGTTTACTTTTATTTGTTTAGTATTCTTTGACAGTCATTCAATTTTGCAATGGAGTACGTCCAAGAAACTGAATCCAGTCATGCACTCCCATTGCACAGTTCTTTCAAAGATCATAAATATATTTGCATTTTGTGCTTAAGCGACTCATTTTATGTTCTACTATGCCACGAAGTTGTAACATTAGTTTTAGAGTATAAGTAAAAACATTATCGTATAACCAAGCTTATGTATACGGGTTTCAACATATTTGCGTTAAGTTTGCCTTATGTCTTAATTGATATAAGTAAAAAGTGCTAAAAATATATAGTGTTGTATTTTTTCTTTAATTGTTTACGAATTAGATTTATCAAGTAATGCAAATTTAGCGCATAAGTTCAAAGAATACATAGGCCACATTAAATTGGTTCTCAAGCAAATATTTGTTATTTGTACCCTTACGTACAAATCCACGCTTAGCACTTAAATGATTCCTATGTACAGTACAGCGGCGTGAAAACAATAACTGCAACTTATGTTGCTACATTTTTTCGAATAACGAAAAGTTGTAGTTTGGTGCAAAAATGGTTTTACAGAAGGTCAGCTTTACGTCTCATCGAGAGCGAAGTCATTAAAGTATAACTAGTATTACACAATAGTAATGTAAATAGCAATAAAATTCAAAAAGTGTAAATATTAATATCTAAGTCACGTTTATTTTTTAAAAACAATTGGCTGTTACTTGTTTCTTTAAAATTATGTTACTATGCTACATGTTCTCTAGTTGTGAAAAAAACTTTAACTTGAATCACATATCTTTTTAATCACAAAATTGTGTATATGTACTGAATGTTGATATTGTTTTACTTAATTGCTATTTATGTAAAATAGACTCAGATGTTATTGTTATGTAGCAGTTATAGCTATGATCTCATTTACTTGCATTTCTGTGATGACACTTGTTTGTTTGTATTTCCTCCTAAAAATGAGCCAAGTGCTCATGGAGGTCGTTTCAAAATAAATAAATAAATAAAAGTAAGCAGAACAGTGAGTGATACACAACTTAACACAATGACAGGAACTTGTAGAGGAATTAGCCATGGCCTTTGTTGAGGAACTATTGCATAATTCGCCCAATGCAATTTCGGGAATTCATGAGAAACAGACATGAAGTTGGCCGGAGCTGTGAATCGAACCCGAGTCGTCCGAAATGCGAGCAAACTGTGCTACGTTGCGCCATTTCACTCGGTTAAAAAAACGGGTTACGTTTGAGGATGCACACAGGGGCGTCATTTCAGGTTTTTCTAGGGGGGGGGGGGGCAAGATTTTGTTTTCTGGCGACAGTGACCTTGTTGCACCTTTTTTATTAATTAAGCATGTATAAATTAGATACTTTAATAATACAACTTCAGTTTTATGTCCTTAAGTAAGCATTATTTACATTTTAAAATACAAAAAATATATTTATAGACATAAAATTCTAAATCCAGGGGGGCATTTGCACCCCCCCCCCCCTTTTTAGCACCAAATGACGCCCCTGGATGTACACTGCACCGTCTACGACTGCTCATGTATGGAGCGTATGTGTGACGAGTCCATTTCGTAAAAAATAGTTTTTAATTCATGTTTAATATAGTTTGAGATTATTGTATAATTTAATGGGTTTTCTTATATTTTGTCAAGATAATTAGCGGTAAATGGAATGTGTTTTTATAATGTTAATTTGTATACTTGAACAACAAATGGCGGTTAACTATAGTGCAATGTTTTTCTCTTCCTGCTAAATCTGGACGAACGGTGCACTTTCAACTTCCAATTCACATACGTTTTAACATAATTTTCACATAGAGAGTTTGGAAGATTAGGTAGCCAGAGGTTGACGACACGCGCTAGGGGAATTAGGTACCAGGAGGGAGGGAGCGGCTAGGGGGAAGGTGCAGAGCGGTTAGAGGGAAGGGAGGGGTGGCACGAGGGTGGCAGCTGGCAGTGGTGGGGGAAGCCGTACCTTGGTCCTGCCGCCTGGAGGAAGGCAGCTGAACGACGTAGCACTGCAGGCACTGAACAAAGGTGAAGAAAGAAATTTTCTGGCACAGTTTGCTCGAAAACGAACAGTGATATTAAGAAACTGAAACTGTAGGTGCAATGCTGTTGTAAATCTTCATGACGCTGCGAAACAATATTTTATGATTTTTTAACCATACCAATAATGACCTACATTTGCTAATTATGAAGTCACATAATATCTGTTTCACAAAAGTTCAATTTTTTCCCTCAGAAACACAGTTTAAGTATCTTAGTTTACAGTGGTTGCTCTTGTTTGGTGAAAAATGTTCTCCAGGTCGAGTAAACTGTGATAGAATAAACAACAAATCAACATAAACTCATGACTAGCCGTGAAGGTGAAGTGGAATCTTAAGGCTGTTCAAGAAAGAAAAAAAAGTAGTTAAATTCCATATTTAGCAACTTCTGTACTTAAATTATGTGTAATGTACTGATTTTAAACCAGCACCGATACATTAAAATAGGTTTTTATTATTTTTTATATACTTTATCGTTATGAAGTTATAGCAAGCAAAACAGTAAAAGTATTCGTCATTTATGAACGAAAATTATTTTAATTACCTAACAAAGTGCTTCTAACATGTCAAAGAAATTTTGTGAAGCTGCCAGTAGGCATTCTCGAAAGGAAAAAAAAATCTATCAGCAAATTTTATATCGAAAATTAGCAGCAACTTGGATTGTCTAAAAACTAAAACCGTTAGGTGAATGTCAAATATAACGGTTATAAACAATAGCGCCATTCTTCATGATTACACAGACACCAAGTTTATAGCAATGCAAGCAGTCTACTCTTTGTGGTAGGTAACTGAAGTAACATGTGCAAATCCCCGTCGACGACGTGGCGAGGATCCGCTGAGAGACGTCGAGTTAACGCGATTTTTTTTTTTTTTTGGCGAGCCCCCAAATCCCGCTACGCCAACGTGAGCCCCTGCACAGTTCTGTGGGCCCTCCGGCATGCATGTTAAAAACTAGCGCGTGTTATATTTAACTTGTTTCGTCATAGCCAAGTCTCGGCAACGGATACAATTGAGGCATAACTGATAACTGAAAAATATCCATATTTAATGTGTACATTTAATAATCAATCTTTTTTTTTCTGCAATAGAAAACAATTCACTAAATTTGTTACGTTTTGTTGACATACTACAGTGTTGGAAAAATAAAATGCGCACTCATTCATAAAACATTAGTATTCAGTCACGATAGACCTATAATATTACATTTCATTATGTATGTATAAATTTACTGCTGGGAATTTCAGCTTGCAAAAGTGTGCATATACTTAGTAATGTCTATTTTGGGAATTATAATAAAATATTTACAATGACAAGACACCGCTGCGACAGCTGGAATTTTTTAAGTAACGCAATAAAAAAATCGCCATGACAAATATCAAAGACGTTAGGAAGTATGTATTTTACTGTTCATTCTTCATTAACGACCGAACCCAGAACATTATCCTTTTGACATCATTACCAAGCGACGAAAATGATGATGTGAGAACATTAAAGAGGGAAGAACGAATGGTACAGACTATTCTGAGCTCCGAGCTAAGAAGTGCCTACTACTCTGACATGATGAATAATCCTTACAAATAGTTGTTGCAAAATTTAACAATGAAATATAATTGTGTTACAACTAATAGCTCTAATAATTATGTGAGCAAAAGCTAATTTGGTTTGCAGTGTACGAACAATATACAAATGTAATGTTAAGTGAACATTTAAATATGGTTGTGCAAAACGGAATTTATGGGTTAGTTAGAGATTTTTTTTGCAACACATACTATTAAATATTTTCTTCACATGAAATTGTACATTTAACACTGTAGTTTATAGCAGCGAGTATCAAAAGGAACAAGAGTTCGCTTAGTGCATCTAGTTTCTAGTATTTTCCCTAGCATAACTGTTATGTGCTGTACCAGTAATACAGTATTGTTTATTGAATTTGTGATCAATGTTTTATCTTTTAATATGCTCGGCTAAATATCTTACCTAATACGTTTACACACACAACTTATATAACTATAAACTTTTGAAAATTACAGCGTTCAACAAAGAAAAGTGTTGAATTTTATAAGGTGTTTACATAGTTTCACTGCATTTCAGATTAGGGCGTTCCTAATTATCTATAGTGAAAAAATATTTTTATATAATTTATAGACATTTTCTACTAACTAGTGTCAGGGTTTCTAAACAAGCACGACAGTCAATTATTTTGAGGACTGTAAGGGCTGTCCGTGTCAATTTTTTTTATGAATTTAAAATTTTCGCTGTTATGTTATGATCTATTTTACCAAAATTAGCAGTGATTTCCCTAACTTGCCGAGTGTTATTTCCACAGTCTGAATAAACGGAAATACTTAGTAAATTTATGAATTATAACTTATTCTGATGTAGAGTGAATGGGAGTGTAATACGTATTTGGAAATAAACATCAGCTCCGATATGGTACGCAATAAGTTTATTGTATAGGTATATCTCATTATGTGAGATTTTTCATTCCAAATTGGTGTCTGTAAATATAAATTATAGAATCAATCATTAATGCCTGGCAATTCATTGTGAGGTAAACGGTACATTGTTGGTCTCACGTTTAGCAATAATGAAAGAACTAAAAAGTTAAGATTCGCTCGGAGGATGAGCCAAAGTCATGTCTCGGGAAGCCCCTCTGGGGCATAATGACAGCATTTTGTATTTCAGTTTCAAAATGCCTCTACACTTGTAGGAGCTTTTAAGCACGCATTTTTACATGTCGCGGGAACAAATTCATCTCAATACCTGGGTTATTATTTTTTTGAGATTGTCGTTACAGTCATCGAGACGAAATTGTATACAATTACGGACATACGCCATTGCAGTGCAATTTCGTCCCAGAAATCCGCGAGATAGAGGAAGACAATAAAAGAAATAAAAAAAACCAAAGCTAGTCTGCCACATAGACCTGTATGAACAAGAAAAATCCATAACGAATTATGTCAATTAAAAAAATGAAAAAAGGCAACAACAAAACATATATCCGAATTGAATGAGCACATGAAAAGCAATATGAAAAACTGAGGACACCACAATTGTTTTCGTTGCCTTCGTTTATTGTTCTCCATTATTTCACTTGTGGATTTCAGAAACGAAATTACCCTTTAGTGGTGTATGTCTACAATTCTACATATTTGCATTCACTCCAATTGTAAATAAATTCAAATACGAAGTCATTGATTCATGGCGATATCGAATTTTTCGATCATCTGGCAGAAAGTGTCATGTGAAGGAAAAGCGTTTTCTATGTATCGTTATGGTGGCGGTCGTTCGAGCAAGTTCGGGGCTTCGATTACCACTCCAGTACAGCAACGTAACAGAACAAGCACTGCTACTACTAGGCTATACTTTACATGTGTTTCGGGTAAAAAAAAAGTTAAATGAATTCATTGTTGAAAAATAAATGGTCTGCGGTTACACATGTATATCGTTTATTGGGCACAGCCTATTATTCCGAACACATTTATATGTAACAGTGTAAGACCGGTCATCGTTGCAATTGTAGGGGAAATGAATAGCTATAGCTCTGCGATGGTGGAAAGTGGAATAGCTGTTCTATTCCGTAAATTAGGGCGTTATGCTTAATACTTTTTTACAATAGTTGTACAATTATTTATCATGTGTTATATATTGCGCCGATCATTACGAACACAGGGGAAATTTTAATATTTGAATTAAAGATACATATGATATATTATTTATACTTCGTTTTTCTTTCTGCGACTATCACCTTCACAGAAAACTGTAACGTTTGAAATAAATATGAATGTATCGTATATGAATTACATTTTGCGAAGTGAATTACATCTGAAACCAATGTCACATTTGAAGAAATATGCTTATGATAATTTTATTTATTTGCAAGCTAAGTATAGCTAAGGTGAATTCCACTACTGGTTAGGAAAATAGCTCAATGTTATTAGTTTGGCAGTGGACGAATTCGTCCGCTAGGTTCGCTGCAATCGGCAAGGGATTACACTGACCAAATCAAAGATTGGTTTGAATAATTTAAAATGTTTGAATAGTTTAAAAATGCGAGTAGATTATTTTGCAAATAAAGTTAAAAGGAAAAATAAGTAATCTTTCAACTATCAGAAAAATGAAACTTAAAGATTTTTAATTTTAAATATCCTAGATAAATTTAATGTTAATATTGCCTCGCATTTTCTAGCCCCCTTAGCGATAAGAGTACAATTGGTGACAGGGCTTGTCCCTTGTCAAACTCGTCCATAAGAAAACCCTTCAGCTCCTAACCTGTAGTATTTGCAGCAAAGTGGTTAGAGTGCATGGTTATTCTAAATAAAGGTATTAATTTGTTTTCAATTTTTCGACGTCCAATTTATTTTGTTTCTTAAAAAGTCCTTAAATATTTGCATAAGATGATTAAAATGTTACAAAGTACGGTAATTTTATGCACCAATAAATACACGGAAATTTCTGTACCACACGACTATTTTATCAGTACTATTATTTATACGTAAGCTAAATCAGTTAAATATATATTAGTTGTGTTAAATTGATGAGCTGTTGCTATTCTCTAAGAGAAGATATTATAATGCACAGTACGATTACATTGGCTCATAGAAACCAATGTTTGAAGTCAACACGGCCTGTAAAAATAATATTTCGACTTGCAGTACTGCTCTTCTATGTAATAACGGCAAATGATCCAAATATATTTAAGAAAAAGTATACGCTAAAGAAAAATACTAAGCCTAATGAAAGTGAGAACTCATGTATGTGTATATATATATATATATATATATATATATATATATATATATATATATATATATATATATAACATTATTAGAACTTCTCAAAAGAAAAAGTGTTGTTCTTACTCCGATGCGCACACTGTACGGCTCAACCGCACAAACACACGCATTGTTATAAGTGGAGATAATGTAACTACAAAATTATTATACCAAGCAATATTCTAGAATGATTGATGTATTCTTAGTATTGGACTGTCAGTTATATCTGATAATTGCAATACGTTTCAAATAATTCTTATGGATTCAATTTTGCTAAGCAGTCTTATAGTGGTTTAGTGCGAACAGTTCTTGTTTTTACATCTTATATACCTCTGCTTGTGTAATGAAGTGCTGGAATAATAAGAATATTTTTACGTTACCAATCTTAGCAGACTTGTGTGGTTAAATGTACAGAAAGGAAACAATTTCATTTGTTTTTGGAGCGTGTGTTCAGTTTACGCAGATGTGTTTTATGGAGTTTTCGTACATTTCTCGCCGGTGAAATGCTGTAGAGGTAGTCATTGCTAAAATTTTGTAATTTATCAAGCTGGAACATTTTTGTAGCACTTCTTAACTTGTAAATATGGAGTACATTATGGACGAAGTAGGTAACTGTGTTACCGACATGGATTAGTAGTTA
>PNEQ01096257.1:0-18070 GCA_003012365.1 Medauroidea extradentata
AAAAATTGCGTCGTATTCACCAGTCATGGCATAATATTCTGTAATTGTTTCATTATTTACCGTGAGCTGTATAAAAAGTTATTAGGGGGGGACATACAGACATACATACATCCATACAGACTTACAGACATACAGACAGACAGACAGACGCACGATCTCATAAGCCTATCTTTCCTAGAGGAAAGTAGGCTAAAAACTGGAACTATATCATTTGATAATTGATAGCACTAGTTTCATTGAACTGTAACATTCCTTGAACGTTCTGGAGAAATTCGCATGGATATAGACTATGTTATTAACACACATTTCCGAGAAATTAACAAAAAACTGCTAGGCCTATATTTATCAAGGAAACCAACTTTTACTTTAAGCTAGTAAATATGTATGTACCCACACGAACAAAAACGAGTAGTACATAAACTCTGCAATACCTAGCCAATCAAACGTAATATCAATAAACGAAACCAGTTATTTTCATTTTAAAAATAAATTTTCCCCAATGGTCTTAGGTTAGTTCTGCATGGTAAAACCTCAAATTCGTCTCGAAGTTACCTCAACAAGGAGGGAAAAAAATTAAGCACGAAACCATGACAGTGTATAATATATCAACGTCTCTATTTAAATATGTTCGTGACTTTAGAATGATATTTCTTGTTTTCTTACAAGAGGTAACATAAACCACTAGATAGGCCTACATGCCCATTGACTTGCAGTAATAATCTGGGAGGGCAGAAATGTAACATTAAAAGCGTACATTGACTCCTATAAATATGTGAATATAAAATAATACAAATTTTAATTTCAGTAACGGGCTTACGATTTCTTTAAAATCCTTGAATTTGTTCAAATATATACTTCCTTGTAAGCATATTCCCATGCGAGGCTAAAAGAAGTAGGCCTAGGCCTACAAATTACCTTGTGATAGTATGAAATATAACAGTTCGCCAAAAAAAACTGTGCACACTTGTTTAAATTATTAAATACATAATAAAACAGAGAGAAATAAAATACAGCGAGCATGAAAGGTAATTGACAGACTTTCCGATGCGATTATTTATATTTTAAAATCACGGGACATTATGAAACTTTGTATCCTTTCAAAGAACTGCTGTTAGTGGTACTATAACACGTTAAATTTATTGCAATGTTTTACACGGTTCGGTATAAATCGTGTAACAAACATGCTAATGCATTGAGCCTTATGGCAAACAAGCGATTGAATGTGCAAAAATAGCTGATTCTCCCAGCATGCAATCTTTTCTGACGTCACGGGCCAAACCGTCCGTTGGGTCCGTGTCTCTCTCACACAAGCGCACTGCCCGTTAACTGGCGTCTTTAAGAAATACAACGTCGAAACCCTTTAAATTATTATTTATAACTAATATCACTATTTCTACCCATACTTTAATAACTTATATTAGTATTCCGGAAAGAAATACGTTCCTAGGACATGCGGAAACAACGATCTTACAAACGAAGTCTTCCTGGTGCTGCCAATCTTGGAGGCGTGACGTTAGAAAGAATATAAATTTTCATGTTTAAATATATTGGGAGTCACCTTTCACGATGTCACCTCTGAACGAAAACTGTATTCAGCATTGCTACACGAACGAAAATTAAGTATGACAAATTATGAGTTGAAATCTACGTATACTACTCTTACGGCATAAAAAATACTTATTTGGTCACACTTATTATAATATTGAAAAAAATAGCTTTATAAACCTATATTCACTTGAGCCGGAATGAAATGAATAAAAAGTCAAAGTGGAATACATTATAGGTTCAACAGGTACATAGTTTTACGTAAGTGGATTCGCTACGAAGAGGTTTTCTATAAAATATGTGTTTGCGCGTACAACCGAATGTCCGTTAATAAATGTTCTGAGAATACGGTTTCTTTCCACGGAAGTTAAAATGCTATTAACTACAGACAACACGTTTTATTCTAGTCCTACCCTTTGTCATTATTAACGAGATTAAACTTAGTGAAGTTGCCTAAATATTTTATGTTTAGGAATTCGGCGTTCAGATTCTTGAAAGTGCATAGTGCAGTCTGTAGTTCCATACTTTGGCATTCAACACATGCAATAATATCACATAGCTACATATATAACCCGCGTGAAATTGGACTTCAATGAGCCTGGAAGTGCGCTGGCTCTGCAAATTACGTGTGTTCAGTCACCTCTCGCATCGTCGCCGCTTAAGTCCAGTTTACACCGAAAATAAAATTACGGTAACAATGTTAATTACGAAATGTTAGATACAAAAGTTTTATCGACAGTTTCTAAGTTATGGTACACTATATTATAGTAATGCTGATAGCAAAATGCATGATGTTACTAACAAAGTTATAAGAATGATGAACCGATGTTAACAGCAGTGTTGATGACAAAAATGTCTTCAATATTGCTGATAACTTTGCTAGTAACCTTTGTTGCCACAATCCTTTGATCTAGACCGCCCTAGGATTGGTCGAGGAAATAATATTATCAACAGTGTTGGTGACAAAGTTAATTACATGTTTCTAAAATTCACAACTTTTGTTGCTAGCAAATGTTTGCAACGAATTTTTGGTGACAAATGTTATGAACTCTTATTTTATAAATATTAGCAATGTTTATAACAGAATGTTGGCAACAATGTTGTAAACGATGTTGTCAATATTTTTCAAGAATTTTTATAACATTGTTAATAACTATATTGAAAACACGTGTTAATATCAGTGTTATCGTTGGTGTAAACTAGGCTTAAGCACGTGGTACTCAGCTGTCATCGTCCTTCTCCTTGAGAACTTCTGTTATAAGGGCGCGTGGTACATAATTCATCATTAAAAGCATTAATTTAAAAATGTAGGTTCCTTGAAGCCAATTTGCGAAGATTAAACATTACCAATTCTAGACAATGGTTTTAGCCAACGTTTTAAACAAAATTGTTTCCAGCGTTACGAACTTCTGAAGCACAATCTCTGACGCCAGAACCTCATGCATTTAACTGTGGCGCAAGAGATTACGCGTAACGAATTAGTATTTCTGGATAAATATTTACTCGTAAAGTTGGCAAATATTACATAGGATTGTCATTGAGTATTTTATCCATATCGGCAACGAAAAAAACGTAGAAATCAATTGATTTTTTCAGTTCAGCGTTTATTTATCTACCACGCTCTCTTAAGAGCGTTTACGAGATGGAAATTGTAGTTTCATATTTGTGTGATATAGTTTTAGTTTTGTAAACGTCACTTGAGATTGCATTTTCCTCTCGCCAAAAAATAGGTCAGTCAGTTTTCCTCAACGAAATTTAAAAGTCAAAATCTTTATTTATTTTGTTCTCGTAAGCCTCGAAAACCAATAACATAATAAAGTAAAAAACGCACACTTAAACTACATTTCAGAGGCTACTGCTTGACATACGTGAAAGTCCGTGACAAAACGTTTTGTATTTAAAAACAATTTTCTGAAATTTTAAACAGTTTTGATATAAATGTATATATATATATATATATATATTGCAATGGATTTTTGTATACGTCAAGCAGTAGCCAGTTATATGTAGTTTCAATGTGAATATAATTGTATTGCATTCGTTGTTTATCGCGGCTTATCAGAACAAAAAATACATGCTAATTTTGACTTTGAAATCCCACTATGGGAAAACTGGTTGAAGTTAAAATTTTTTACGAGGGAATATAGTCCGACGTTACTCCTACAAAATGAAATCTATTTCCTTCTAATACAATGTTTCTCCACTTGATCACCCTTAAGAGGAGCCGTAATAATTTCCAAATATCCGCGTTTGACTCGTGGGAACAGCGGAACGATAAGAGACAGAGTATCACGCTACAAAAGTGAATTGCCTCTATTCGCAGCGCGCCAAACTGGTATGCAAGGTTTTCGTTGTTGTCTTTTTCTTATAGGACTTTGAGCTAAGACACAAAAATTGTATTTTTTGACTGAATGAAGTGAAGGTCAACTCATACATCTAGCATAGCACTTTACGAAATGATGTGGAATTTTCGGAGTTACAGCAGTCTAAAACATCGGTTGTCAGTCAGTTTGAGAGGCCAGAAAATCACGTTTCTAACAAGAGTGACGGAATTTTTACAATTATAGAAGCGTACTTTCAAGTGTGAGTTATTTTCATAGGTAAATGCAATGTGAATTAGTTAAGCGATTTCGCATAAAAAAGATTACGAGCAGGGGATGGCTATGTAGTGTACTGCGCAGATAAACACTTAAATTCAGTGCAGTCAGATAAATAAACAATACATAAATGAAATCATCGACTTCAAGGAAGTCCCAATATGCTATATCCTGTAAGCTCCTACCTCCATGATTACATGTGACACGCTACACCACTTCCCGTGTGCCAGACGAGAACTTCTCTTAATTCAACATGTAAATCCTCATATCTGCTCTCGCCAAGGCTCTGGGCGAAGCATCGACCTGAGAACAGCCGCACGGCAGCAGCGGGGATTATGACAACTACAGCACGACAGATCATGTGTGGGGCGTAAACAACCGCCGAGGCTGGCCAAACATTGGCTGCCGTGCGCAAACACGCCACTGCACGCACTTAGCGTGGCGCTGTTGCCAAGTAGCGCGGAAGATATCCCTGCCTCGAGACACAGCGGTGCCTAGGGACGGGAAATATTTGGTGGAAGATATTTGCATAGACGCGTTGATTTGTGGTGAGAATAATGTTGTGTTTACTTGTTTCAACGCCCTTATGTAGGCGTACACATCTACAGTTCTTGACTCTCATAGGGGACCGCGGTGGCCGAACGGTCAGATAGTTCGCATCACACCAAGGTGATCCGGGATCGATTCCCGGCAGGGCTGATCCCTGAATTTTCGCGTGTGGGAATCTTACCGGACGATGACGTGGGTAGGCGGGTTTTCTCGGGGGTCTCTCGTTTCCCTCACCACTCACCAGCGCTGAAGACGTCGATGTTAAGCGCTGACAAATAGCTCTTAGTCACTCGCCATAACTCTTATCGTCGAGGGGGAGAGGGGGTACCGTATCCGCTAATTTCAAACATACGTCGCAGTAATCTTGTTCTGGTTGACACAGTCGAATAAGTGACGTTTCTACGCAAAGACACATTGCCAAATAACCATGAAACAAATATGGAGATTTTCTGGTAACGCCTTGAAACAAAGTGGTGCAAAAATCTTTTCCCAAAAATGAGGGTTCCATGTATCTGTACCTCAGAGGCGTAAGACACTGTGTCACAAAAATCATACTTTTCAGTAGAGCAGTTTGAATAGTGTGATTCACTGGTAAATCCAGCTGTTTAGTGGCCAAAAACAGCGTTTTTTGACACAACACTGACTGTGTTGCATACCACTACAAAGTTTTAAAAAATGTGAACATGTTTACGATAAAATGTTCATTTTGACAAAAAGTGGACATAGTGTCTTATGTCTCCGAGGTACAGATATTTTCCCCAACTTGTTTCAGTGCTTCGCAAGCACATCTTGTTAGTTCTCCCTCATGGGCATTGGAAGCTTGTCTTTGTAGATAGAAGTCTCTCATTTGACTATTTAAATCAGATAAGGTTAGTGCGACACCTGACGTATGTGGTTAGCAGGTGGACCCCCAATATTCTCAGAGTTAAAACCATTTAGTTGCTATTCATGAAGCAGAGCTGCAGATGTGCAATAAAGGCATTGAAATCAGCTGATGGAAAATTTTTACCCATATCAATGCCACAATGCAGCATGCTCTTTTTTTTTTTAATTGGTACAAAAATTATAATTTTGTTAACAATATGATATTTGAATCCTATAACAATACACTCGCAGTTAAAAATATTTCAGCCAAATATTATTTTAATTATACTATAAAAATGTAAACACAACGACCGTGTATAAACTTTCTGTGTAGAAATTCATAGTTATTATTTCAAAAGTTATTTATCTTTAAGAAGAGTTTGGTTCAGTTTTGTTATTATTATTTTTCACAGCATGGTATGAGATTAATTGACCGGTCAATTTTTATTTTTACTATGTTTTGTATAGGAAAGTGGAAACTCCCCCTTGGAATTTCTATTTTAATACTATATTTATGAGGTCGCGGTGGCCGCATGATCAGACCATTCGCCTCCCACCAAGGCAGGGACGGTTCCCGGATCTTCGCATATGGGAATCGTGCCGGACGATGCCGCTGATCGGCGGGTTTTCTCGGGGATCTCCCGTTTCACCCACCCCTTCATTCCGGCGCTGCTCCATTATCACGTCATATCAACCCTCACCAGCGCTAAATAGCTCGATGTTAAGCGCTGGCCACAATCTCTCACTATGTTTATTTTTTAATGTTTGCGACTCAATTTTTCTAAATTTTAGGAATTAAATTTGCCAGAGTTTCATTATTACATATCTGACTGTGTTAAAAGATTTCGTAAGACTCTGTGGTAAGTAAATTTTACCGTAGAGAAATGCCTGTGATAGTCTACCTCGAGAGTAGAACATTCAAGAATTAGACTGTGCGGTTTTAGGTATTCTATTAGAACCAGCAGGCAATAGCGTGTTATGTCATAAAATTATCAGTCCATATTGAGGTAAAGATTTTAAAGTTTTCGAAATAATCTGTAACCAGAATAATGATCAAAAACACATAAATCCATAGTGACGGCTGTACCTCCCCCTTAAATATGAGTCAGTTTTTTTTTTAACATGTCGTTACAGATAAAGGTGTTTCAGCCGCCACAAAATGATAACGTATAAACTTGACGGTAATTGTTCCGTTTTATTTTCTTCAATTCTTAATTTTTATTTTTTACTTTTACTCCCAAAAAATGTATACTCTTTTGAAATTTGATTAGTTATGATACATACGGTAATTTAAATAATTTTTAATATCAAAGAGATAACGAGAAATGTGTACATTACACAGGTTTACTGTCGTAAATTATCATATGGAAGTATATAAGCAAGCAAGGATTTCCAAAAAAATTTCAATATACTAAATAAAAGATGTAAAACATCTTAAAATTAGACACTTAAAAGTGAATAGCCTCAAGTCGGACTATGATAAATGAGCACTTAAAATGAGGGTAAAATCGAAATGTAAATTTAGTAGGAGACTTAAATTTGACAAAGATGTAATTTTACTCTTGGCTTAACTTGTACATCTGTATTAATGTTAACAAAATATGGAAATATAAGAATGTGAGGAAAATTGAGAGGAAATAAGAAACCAAGGCAATGATAGCACTAACTCTACCGTCATTAGTCTGTACGTAGGCCTTGCAAACACGAAGCAGGTCGAGGTATAATTTACCCTTGAGCGAGGTGATGCTGTGAAATTACCTTTGCTGAGTTCTTATAATTTATTTCATACCTCTCACGCTTTCGCGACAAAGTATTTAGATTGTAGGCTTGTGGAATTGCGCCACGCCGACGATTGATGATTCTTGTAAGGTATTCAAACCCACACGTGTTTGCGTGTCACCGGCTGCCCAGCAACATTAGCGACAGTCAAATGCCTGTTTCAGCGTTCATGAGACATGCTGTACACTATGTGCGTAAGCGTAGTTTACATAATATACATACGCACTTTAAAAAGTATCTAGGCAACAACAACAACGGTTAGGGGCTATTGCTATAGAGCACTTGATTCCCACAAATGCGAAGCGAGTTCGATTCCCGGCGGGCTCGGTTCCCTGGATTTTCGCATGTGCAAATCGCTCCGGATGATTCCGCTGGTCAGCGGATTTTCTCGAGAATCTCCCGTTTCTCCGCCCCCTTCAATCCAGCGGTGCTTATACTCACACCATGTCACCCCTCAACAGTGCCAAAGACATACATGTATGTAAAAAATTACGAACTTACTTTACCGCACAGAAAATGTTTGTGTGAAATATAGAGACTAGTGGTAACAAAAGATGTATTTAGTTGTTAATACACTTTAATAGTTATATGTCATTCGGAATAAAGTGAGCGCCAAATATTTAACCTTTGAAAAATATCAACATTATCTATAGTTGCCTTACAGTTTGTATAGCTAGCTGCAAAATTACGCAATATAGTTCCGTGTATTTTCGCATTTAAACACAACGTTGCAGAAACAAATCAAACGAAATAGACATATTATTTTATATAATTAACTGATTTTTTTAATTAATTGTATTGATTCCTACTGACTGCACGATTCATGTTCCAGGCGCAAACATAAAGTGACGTGTCCAGAGAGGTTATGTATTTACTGTCGTTAGCCGTTACGCGCGGAATGATACGAATTGGCTGGAAATAGGACTTTAGCAGGGCTTTTTTTAATGCTCACTTTATCCCGAACCATCTATATCGTCATGGTGGGCCGCGGTAGTCGAGGGGTCATTACTCCCGTCTGTCACCTAGGCGATCCGGGTTCTTTCGATCCCAGATTTTACGCGTGTGAGAAACGAGTCCAGCAGTTTTTTTTTTTCGAAGAAATCCCGTTTTTATATTTTTTTTTTTCCATTCCATTGCTGCTCCACACTCATCTCATCTCATCCATTCTTCGGGCCAGACGGGCGACATGCACGTCTCGCTAGTCGAGTAGCTGGCCCAACCTTCACCCCGGCTTTTTCTCATTCACAATGTGACCCTGCTCGAAGACGGGAACACGAAGTGGATTTTTATCTTCAGCTGTTGTTATGGTACCTTTAGTGTAAGTTTTTAACCCTCGACGCATAAAGAGGAATGTTATAAGTATTAATACGTGTCTGTCTGTGTATCTGTGTGTCTGTCTGTGGCATCGTAGCTCCTAAACGAATGAACCGATTTTGATTTAATTTTTTTTTGACAGGTGACTTGATCGAGAATGCTTTTAGCTATGATTCAAGGAAATCTGTTCAACCGTTTAAAGATAATTTAAGTAATATACGTGAAATCGTGCAGACAGCAGCTTTTTATTAGCTGCTCGCTGACACAGTCAAACGGGCCTGTATTCAGCTACAGTTATATTATTGGCTCAGCTACTTCCAGGAAGTGTCGAGTAAGTCAACGGTCTATTATGAACGTGATACACACATATAGTTGCTGGAACTCTAGCTTGCGCCTAAAAGAAAACGTGAAATTTGAAGGTCGCTACTCATTGGACATTTTCTTAAAGTCACTGAGCCAATAAGAAAAACAACGCATGCCCATATCACTGTAGAAGCGAGCAGCCAATGAGCAGATACTATTTACTTGAGAACACATATATTTTTGGAGGCTAGCATTCATGTCAGAGAACCCGGGAAATTTTTCGGTCTCTATCTCAAAAATTCGTCTTCCTTCTGTTTCTTTTATGACATTATTTGCACGCTATATCTGAAATATTTTAATGTTTATAACAATCACAGGTAGATAAACACCGGTGAAATGTTCGTTGCATTTTTAGGAAGTTATAAAAATAAAAATACACACAGCCTCGAACACAAAATGTTTTTAATTTGAGTTTATAGCATTGCTGTTTTATTTTTGTTCGGATTCTGGGTTATATTTTTTGTTCGTGTAAATTGTTTGTATGTTTCTGATGGTTTAGCATGAGCGTTGTGAACACGATAGGAAACGTCTCACGATTTCTTTATTTCGCGAATGTTTAGCGCGAACATTTGGTTGTTGGAAAAACAGACGAATAAAGAAAGACAGTTGCCGAAGGGGGGAAATGTGAATCACGTAAAATGGCCCTCTCAAGCTGGGTTGTTATATATTAACATCGATTTTCTAGGCTTTGTTGCGTGTGTAACGAACCAAACACTGGCGACACTTGCGTATCAACATGCCGTCGCTTTATATGTCGGCCGGTACTGCGTGCTAGTTGTAACGGTAATCACGTCTGTTCTTGCACGCATGAACATGAACATGCGATCGAGGCAAATATTTTCCCCTCCCCCTTCCTTCCCTACTAAACCACCACTTCTGTATTACCACCACCCAGGTCAAGCATACCGCAGTCAGTGTACGGGAGAATGCTTGGCTTCCGCCTATCTAACAGCATTCGTTGCTTCCATTAACAACACATTATCCGAGTCAGGTAGTATGGAGACTTGTGAAACAGACTAGCAGGATATGCAAATGCTTAAGGCCATGCTCTTCAATTTCAATTTTTACAGCGATATTAATTTTTTACGACTAAATGGTAACAAATATAACAAATCTTGTCTGAAAGTTTTGTGTAAAATCGTCTTCTCCGTGTTGCCTTATTTTTTTAATGCAGCAAATACTGTGGCTCTAGCGAATTATGTAATAAAATAAATTCTGGTTAGTTGACTTTATAGTCAAACCTGTATAATTCCTTGCTTTCAAAAAATTATCTATCAGGCAAACACAATTTTAAACAAAACTACCAGACATATTTCTGATATCTGCTTTCGTTTAATCTTAAAAATTTAACTAAACATTGTGTTGGATATCAAAGCGTACACAATACAAATATTTATCTGCTTCAGCAGATAATCTTTGTTCTAGCGTTGAAAACTTTTGTCGAATATGATTCCCTGCAAGGTTTCTTTGGTAACATTTATACTGACGGTAGCAAAATAGCTAGTAAACAATGTTAAGAGATGATGGTATATCGCAAAAATATTTTGTGGCAACGTACCCTTCAACACATTGTGGCTTCTTGTGACACGTATGATTAGGTGCTATACGTTTGACACAACGTAGATTCTGCAGACCAACAACATGCATTAAATGTTGCAATAGCAGGATTCTTATTGGGTTAGTCAAATAGGGCAACAGCTCTACGTACAAGCGATACCCAGTCACATTTTAATAAGCTGAAAGTATGTTGAAACCCAGTAAACAGTTAAGTTTTCCCGCGATAATCCATCGTCTCTAAATAATACATTTATGAAGATAGATTAGACGATCTAAGATTTAAAAAAACACTCTTATTCGTATAAAGTGAAATTAAATGTTAGTTTAAATACTTTCCCATTAAAAAAAATATGATAACCAAATAGCCTATAAGTTTTTTTAAATTTTTCTTTCGCAGAACGCTTCATTTCTGTATTATAAACTAACTAGCCGCCAACTATGTTTTGCTTACCTTTAAAGAAACCGTTTTTACTGTGTATTTCATCGGCCATAGACTGTTTGAATCTCCGGCCACTGACCTTGTGTCTGGCTTGTCACTGCTTGCAGCAGATTGACGTCATTGTTTTAGTCATGTTCTACCGAGGTCACAGAGTAAATTGTCTTACAAACGTGGAATGGCGTGGTGGCTGACATAAATCGGCGAACTTCGTCGATTATTGATAGGGACATTAAATTTTCGCGAAAATAAATTTGCCCCAGTTTGTTTCAGTGCCTTACGTTCACATCTGCAGTTCTGTACAGATAACGAACTAAAACGAGAACACATCATATTGTAGTCGAATTTGTCATGACATAAATATGAGAAAAAAACTAGTGTCGTTGATACGACACAAAAAACAATTTACTTTCTGGAGTAAAAGGTTTCTGAATATCTAGGTGATATTCTGAGTTAGTTACTTTTGCTGAAATTAAGTCTATAATAACATGTTTTAATTCCTTACGAACACATCTGCAGCTGTG
Source organism: Medauroidea extradentata (assembly GCA_003012365.1). Lineage (NCBI taxonomy): Eukaryota > Metazoa > Arthropoda > Insecta > Phasmatodea > Phasmatidae > Medauroidea > Medauroidea extradentata. The sequence continues at coordinate 11,529 of PNEQ01096257.1, forward strand.
TTTCGTAAATACTGGGAGTATATCTATTCGCAGATGTGTAGCCCACTTGACTGTGTCTATGTTAACAAGGATACTGAGACACAACACATCTGTGGTTTTATGGTAGAACCTCAGGTCGTCGTGAGATAAGAAAATTAAATTACTGACCATGGTGCAGAGCTGCAGATGTTCTTATTCTCCTACAATGTACTTGAAGGACAAATTGAAAACACTTTCTTGGCTTGCTTTTTAATATACTATGACAAAACAAGTTCGAGAGCTTTGGTTTGACTCACACTATCAATAGAGACAGGCAAAATTTGCGGATTCAATAATCTGCAATCTAGACACGATAGTCCTGTATTCACTAGCTTTAAACAGTTCGTATATATCCACTGGCCCGTTATCAGTACAGTTTCACATCAGGCAGGATATCCTTAATCCACTGCAGACTTGCTGTTCGTCTATAAAAACTGCATGCTGTGTTCTGATAAATAGCGATACAATTGCAAATAAACAAAATTACACATATATTTTAGTATTTTCTGAAAATTGTTTGCAAAAATTTCCTGTCCTTATAAATGCCTGTAACAGGAAATACTCTAACAAACTTGCTAAACGGCAATGGAGGTATTTAAACCATACACTGTAGGGTACACTTAGCATTATTAAGGTTGTGATTAGAGTAAATGTTAAGCATTGTTACAAAACGAGGCTGATAACGACACTGTAAAATTAACTGTTTGCTAAACATTCATAAGAACACTATCATTTAAAAATTTTCCATGCTTACTTTCTAAACACTGCTACATGTCAGTGAAGCAAATTTACCAATATTTTTTTTCAACGTTTCCTGTATGTAAATGATGCGGTGGCGTCTTTGAGAAGACGTCAAATAGGCCTATAAAGTATCGTTAATTGTGCCAGTTGAAACATCCGAAGTTTAGGTAAACAATGAATAAAAACTAAAAGTCTCAGTTATATTAATAAATTATTTTGCCAGCTTAATGGATAAACACTTTCTCGATGTAACGCATTTGTATTATTTACCATAATACGCCATTTTGTTGTGGAAAATCGTGTTCCAGAAATAAATTTATCGTGAAAACTATTTGTTATAAAACTAGGCAAAATTGATTCTTGCACTTTTTCAGTGCTGGATTTTAGAAACCTGCAATTTCCAGTAGTGACACACAGTGTTCCGAAAACAAATTTCTAGGAATGATTGATTTTGAAAACAATTTAAGTAACTTTCACTAAAATGACGTAATGAGTATAGCTCACAGGCCAACGAGTCTGCCACCGAATTATAGTTATTCTGTGTGGCAGTAATGTAATTATGATTAACACAGAAATGTAAGAACAGTTTCTTCACAAATATGCACTGCCAATAACCATGGATAATATCTGTAGAAAAGTGGTCTTACGGCTTAAAAATATGTAGGAGCATAATCCTTTTCGTCAGTGGCGTAGCCAGGATTTGTGTTTGTTGGAGGGGGGGGGGTTCAAATATAAAATTGTATAAAGGAACACCGATCCCTACAGTCAAAGCGGGCGGTGCGGGGTCCTCGCCCGAAAAAAAAAGTGGGTTTTAAGGTGCAAAATGATGCTATGTAAGCAGTTTTAGTATCTAAAAATTGAACATACCAGTGGCAGTACTATTATATGAAAAATTTATGAGCGAAGAAGATTGATCTGAATACTCCCTAACAAATTTGCTAATTTACCAGTGTTAATCTAGAGAAAATATGATACATACATACGAAATTTATAGATAAATTCTAAATTGCATGGTTCAATTTTTTTTTGTCTTTCAAATTTCGCGGGGTTGAACCGGACCCCATCTGTCTACGCCCTTACTTTTCGTGAAATTTTCGTGAAATTTTCTTGTTCCTATTTGTATTATTTTGGTATTCTGTGCCTTGTGAATTACGTACTTTGTTTTCCGAAGGTCTTGACTGCGATAATTAGAGTCATTAAAATGTCCCGAATTCGTTTGCGAATGGGTTGGATTTTGAACTCCTGAACACCATAATTATATTAGGAATTGGTTAACTATTGGTTTAAATATTTTTTTTTATTTCTGTACCATTAAAAATCGGCGTTAAAGCACTATCATATCTAAAACTGGCTAATCTATAAATCAGCTTTAGATGAAAAAAAAATTAATTTGAAGTTAAAAATGAGTATAACTGCGCCGGTGCTATAACGCTTGTGGTATTTGAGATTGCAAAGTCACGAAGATAAACGGGTTCACCGAGTCAGGCCAATTCCGTTCGCCGTTCTGTAATGCATTAGAGTGTGCAATCAGATGCAAAATAGGCAAGATTTCAAATATATTTACATTCAATAGATTGTATGACATTCTCACGTACTGTTAGCTGGCATAGGACTACGCCAAGATTGAGCCTAAAATCTATAATTTATAATGGGTAAGATCTATTCACGGCACAATACGTTTAACGCCACTCGCGTATGACACAAACAACATTAAGGTGTTTAAATGATTTTTTTATTCTCAAATTAGTGCACAAAATGTTTTGTGTTTTCTGATTATAATAATATATTTAGGGCCTGTATTACCACCTCCAAATAAAACCCTGAATAAAATTTATTCCCTGGACAGCGACTAAGAGCGTATTACGACTCTTGAATAGTGCTATTCGGGTGACTATTCACGGAATAAATTATTTGATGCTCAGACCAGCCGAAAGCCTCTTGCTCGGCGAATATGTATAAAATGGCGGCGAGCATTTTTCCCATAGAGGTAATATATAGTAGAGGGAACATGACGTCACAAATGTGTGTCCGATATGATCTCGAGAGTTTGGTGTCGTTTATTTATGTTTTCTCGGCGTTAAAATGCAGACGTGATGTTTGAAACTCATGGCGTAGCTTCCAGAATATATATTTAGTCATGTGGTGTCACCAAGTTCTCGGTTCAAAACCTCATAGTAAGTATGTAGCTACTATTTACTTTTTACTAAAAACAGCTGGGTTAAGGAAAACAGTAACGTGGCAAACATTGTTTACATTTGTCGTTCTCAAATTTCTGCGCAATTATACTATGCGATAATATGGTAGTATGCTCTCCTTAGTTCATAAATCTATAAGGTATCAAAATAACCCAACATAGTTGTGATTACTAAGCAATTATTATCATTTCTCTGAATGTTATTTCAAATCTCCCGCGCATATTTCACTAAAGTCATGTGACACATGTTGAAAACACAATTTCGTACGCAGCTGTACAGAGGACACTCCCTCTGCCCTATATTTACTCTAAAATTTTTTCCATTTCAGAAGCTTGTTGAGGTTAGGATTCATGTTGAATCGAAGGTTACCAATATTTGCTGAAAATAATAAAATGCCTAGTTAAGCACGTGGCCTGTATTCAGTATTCTTTCTCAAACTCCGGAGCTAGTTAGTAATATAAAGTTTTTTACTGTACATAAATTGACTATTAAGTTCCCTCTTTTCGTGCATGGGAATCATGAACTTTTATCGCATTTGCAAAAATTTTTTTGCAGTTTAATTAATTGGATTTGGCAGCACATAAATATTTATTTGAAATGAGCAGCTTAAAATAAACAGTTGACAAAAGTTCAAATTAATATATATTCATTAAACAAATACTTTAAAGTTAGAACTATTAAAACTGCTTTCCTGTATAAAAATAATTATTTATGCATAACCAAGAGTAACATTAAGTTTTGAAGTTTATTATGTAACGTAATTTGTCGAAATACATCTGATATGGTTGCAAAGTTCCCGACATTTGAAATTGAAAATGTAATAGTTGTATTGTAGAGTATAACTGAAATATACGTTTTGCAGTGTGATATATACGACATTTAATTTAAGATTTTTAAATATCTGTCTAGCTTTTACTTTTCATTTATGTATTTTAAAATATATGATATTTTGTATGTGCGTGCGACTTAATTTAAAATTTAGTGCTCTCTATTGGTGTAGTTTAAACTACACTTTTAATGTAAGTGTATATCGTGTAGTTAACGTGTTTTATAGTATATTAAAGTAATAAACTATCGTAGTGGTTTGTATTACATCAATATTAGTTGACAATTTCATTATTTTTAATCTTAACATGTAAATCAGCATAACTAGAAAAATGCACGTCTTTTCTTATTTTAAGTCTGCTAATTTCAACCACCTAACGACACTAACTTTTACCAAACAGCATGCACTTAATTATAATTTAAGTACCAACCTTATAAAAAACTAACAAGCACTACTGAATTTATGACGAATAACAATTCGGTTGCTATTCAGAGGATGTAATACACTGGAGTTTGATTATTCCCCGAATAGCATATTCGGGTGATAGTTATTCAGATATTTTATTAGGAGGTGGTAATACAGGCACTAAATAATAATAAACAGTACAATTTAAGATTGATATGTTCAGCCCCGTAGATTAACTATCAATAATTAAAGTAACATATTAAGTAGTAAATATATATAAATTAATTTCCGATTACATTGACTTCAATATTAAAAGTTACGGTTCAAAAACTTGTTGCCTAAAATGGCTTGAAATCAGTTTCAAAAATGTAAAGCAATTAATAAATGTTATATTTCGAAATAAAATAATTACTGCTTTGTTAAAAAGTTTAAAAACTATGATATTTTAAGAATTAGATATTGCATTTAGCATAGCAAGTGACCTTATCAGTCAGAAGTTAGTGTAGAGTTTAATTATAATTTAAAGTAAATGGGATTAGACGCTGAAACTGGAAACCTACAAAATACAATAAAAGTATCTAAGGCCATGACTTCTTTACTGTTCAAATATGTTAAAGTAGGTTTATTTCGAATGTATTCATATATCAAAATAAAAGATTTCAGAGGATAGTAATTGGGTAATTTCAAAATACTACGCACAATGGAAGCATACATAGACACATTTTCCTTCGCCATCTTGTATCAAAATATGATGTAGTGTTACTGATTCGAAAGCAACTCAAATTACTAAAAATAATTTCGAATTTTCTGCCAATTCTAAAGTAGTAAAACAAAGCGGCCTCTGAAAGCAGAAGGACTGAAAAAAAGCGCTTTTGCGTGTTAAAAATAGAACATTAGGTGCACCCTTCAGTCTAGTCCTTATAACTATTTAATTTGTGTTCCTTCAACACGCAAAATAGCTGTGTGTATGCACGCTCTTAAAAAATTTGCTTTTAAAATTATTAACTAAGGTAAAATTCATTAATCATTAGATACATAGATTTGTATTTTATATTGCAATGCATCCATACGGTGAACTCACTCTGACCTAAATTACCACAACTCGAGTTACGTCATTTTGTAAGCTTTCAGAAAAGGTTTCTAGCTGGAAATTGCTAAGCCTAATAACTCTCATCGTGATACAAGAAAACGATTAACATAATTTAATAAAACTGCTAAAGTTAAAGCTCAATATGCCTCATTATCATGTACAAAAAGGCGGCTGGCGAAAGTTTTAAAGTTGCGGGAAACGATTAATAACAAGCTGAACTGTTTTGTGCAAAGACGCAAGAAATTTCAAAGAAGCTTTTAAAAACCCCCTGAGGAAATATTAACTTTATCTTTTCGTTTTTGTTTACGAAACACGTCACGTCTTTGTTGTGTTCGTTCTTGAAGGGCGAGAAGGATGATGGAACGAGTTTGATCCCACTGTGAGAAGAAACACGACCTTATAGAACTCCCTTCGCGGTTGGTGTTGGGTTATGCAGTCAGGACTTGGTTGGTCAGAAACGGAAAACTTGGGTACAGCACAAATATCACGTAGCATTTCTACACAACTTGAACTTAAAACACAGGGAAGTTTATATTAGATTTCTGACCGCAATAAACTTTACGAGCTGTATCAAACACTAACTTAAAAAGTTAAGCTGTCGTCAAGAAGGCACTTAACTTTAGATATCTGTGCCACGTCGACTTTTGACATCCGACTATAAATTTGGGGATGTGCGTTCATTCTCTCCGTACAAGATGACATTTTTAACTATTAAAGAAATCTAGACTTAGACAGATCTGAGGATGGACCCTGAAAAATTGTTCGCAAATTTTGCGTCACTATTTATTAGTTTAACTATTAGAAATTGGTTTCATTTTTGTGTTCTATACAGTTGTGTTTATTTATTACTTATTTGTTCCTTAAATAACAATATGTTGTTATTTTAAATTGTTTGAAATGTATTTAATAGAACGTCACTTTTAATTTTTTTTTTTTTGGGATTTTTATGTCGAAAACTATTCACCGGTTTAAGGTTTTTTTATGATTAAAATTAATTATATTCTTTATTTTTTCTTACAATTCTTTTGTTTATATTTTATACTATCTGTCCCGTTGCGGCTTCGCCCACGTGTACTATAGAAAAGAGTAACTAACTTTTAGTTACGTGTTAATTGATGGTGATACTATATTCTATATTATACTATATTCACTGTTTATCTTTAAAACATCAAATACAAACAGATTTGTCCAGTCCACTGCGCTAAGCGTACTTTAATTGCAGAACTTCTTTTTTAAATTCATCTTTATTTCTCTATAAAACAGCTGC
>PNEQ01096258.1:0-18071 GCA_003012365.1 Medauroidea extradentata
CGGTTCAGGCTCGCACGTAGGCTCACATCAGCATACTTCATAGTCTCCACATGTAAAAGAAAAGAAAAAAAAAAACAAGAGAAGAAACAGAATCTTAACCCAGAATAAATATCTTAAATAAGTATCTACACTGTCATAGATCCACTCAAATACTCATCGACTGTGTAAAAAGCATTAATGATCAAGAAATCTTTAAGGTAAATGGCTGACATATTAACAAAGGTCAATTTATGATGCAAACATTTATGTAGCAAACACAACTGTGTGGATATGAAAGTATGATTTCTTAAAATGCAGTTTATTGTGATGCGTAGGCTACGTGTAGAATTACGGTGATGAATTGTAGCCGTACATAATATGGTTATATTTGATTTCATGTTGTATGCACAAAGGTTTCAGCCAATTAAAACACAGTAGAAAGGAAAAGATATATAAGTTTAAAAATTCTACCCAACATAACTTCTACCTTCTTTGCTCTAGTTGACTATCTGGGTTTTGCACATTTGAATCCTAGAAATGCGAAAGAGGTAAGGACGAGACAGCACGTACTTCGCTTCACATCTTTCTCTAGCCTGTAGGTGTGAGGCATTGAAATGGCTTGCATTCTTCGCGCCGACATGTGCATGTATGAGACTTTCAATGGTGACCCTATAATTTTGATGTGAGCGGGGGACACTGTATGGGGTTAAAGAGAACCTGTTATCTCTGGTGAGGTCTGAGTTGTGCTTCACGCATCAATGGCGTGATGTGAAAATGATACCTGGTAGGCGCTAGCCCATTATGGAGAGCAGGCACCCGAAAAACATTGTTTATTCTTACGATCGCATGGCAGACAGCCTGGCATCATACTCTTTACCTTCCCAATTCGACATCGTACTTATGCAAGCAGAATCTTGGCATTCCCCATGCTCGAAGCACTGAAATATAGCTTGCCAGGACTATTGGGCACCTAGACTCCTTTATGAAAAATCACTGTGACACTAGGGAAATGTGCAGGTTGTAAGGACCCTGCGTCCTTGTGGCCGAGAAGCGGCAAACCAATAATCAACTCATGTAACGTTCAACCCAATGTAGTAATTATTAACAGAAAACACTGTACGTCCATCTACACAAACACAAGTGGCGTTGCAGTAAGCAAACCCAGACCTAAGCCCATCCGGGGGTCACCGAGGTGAGAACAAAGCCACGAGGACATAAATAAAAACTAAAAGGTCAACTTAAACCTCTGGGCATAATGAGTGATGTCTGACTGTCCTGCATTCCCTTCTACTAAAGCCCACCACGTGCACCATGCCACCTGTTATGGAATGGGCTGGGGAGGCAGTATCACACTTGCATACAGGAACCCAACTGACTGTGTATTTCTATGAGACAGCAGTGTCCAGACGCCGCCCACGTCACATCATGTGACTTCACCATGTAAATCAACCCATATAAATGCCCAGCACATGGTCGCTAAATGCCCCACAACACCAGAAATCACGTAATAAACACCTTAATAAACAGTGCTCATTTCTGTGCTCAGTGCTGAAATATGGGAATGTGGAACAGCCAAGGGACAGCATTAATTGAAGACCTGGGGTAACCTTGTTTTATATTAATAGGGTCTAAAGTGGAAAATTTCGTGTTTAACCCAAAGTGTCGCAGAAACACTCCTTCGCAAGGCAGCGATAATGGACTTTGTAGTTCATGCTCTTTTACATTATTATTTCTTAATGTTTCGAAACCCATCAATGTCAATTGTAGTTCAGTATTCTTCCTTCCTCATTTGTTCTGTAATTGTCATATATAACTTCTGATACATTAAGTAACATAAATATGTTTGAAAGAAAATGTGCTAATTACTCCAGGGCCAGCTTTAACATTTTCAGAATACCTTTTCGAACATTAATCAGCCAGAATTAGTATTTGAAGTGTGTCGGGCTCTTGCCCACTATGACTTTTGAGGGTTTTGTGTTCACAGCAGGTGATTCCCATGCTTTTGCTGGATGATGTAGGGTATGCGGCAAGCACTTGTCAGTTGGGGGTTCGTGGCGTTACGAGATAGTCGACTCAATGTCACTCCGGGCACCATCCTCTCTTTGTCTCACCATTAGTGTATCAATAAGTCGTTGTCTGAAATTACAACCTTTTCACGTAGGTAATGTAATTTCGAGCCTGGAGATGGCCTCCCGAACCCTGCCCCTCATCCCACCCAGGGGCTTAACTTCATTCTTTATTGTTTGTTCGCCCTCATGGCATTCGTTTCTGCTTAATTTATACTGCCACTAGAGTTTATGTGTGTATGTACAGTATTTTCGCAATAATAACCACAATCAATGTTAAGGGTGTTGATTACTCTCTTGTCGCTTCTCGACCTAAGGGTGTGTCAACCTGCAACCCACACATTCCTGGGGCCCAATTTTTGAAACTGTTGGAATATTTCCTCTAGGGGAATGTTTGACTCGATAGTAAGCGTCGGAAAGTAAAAATTCCTATTTTTGAAATGACCATGGTCACTATTGTGTCGGAATTGTAAGATTACGATAACAAGATGTGGCATCATTTCATTTTTCGAGATGTCACTGACTCGCAGCCAATCATTTTTAAACATCAAGAGATTGTAAACAAGCAAGTATTTCTGAAATTTTGCACGGAGAAATTAAAAAAAAAGGGATGTATTTTCTGCATTCGCTGTAATGAATGAAAAAGAGTGTAAATTCTATCTCTACCTGAAAGAAAGTAAAACTATGAAGTTGTAGGCCTAGTTAATTTGGAATGTTCGTCATAGATTTCTTAACAAATTCAATGTTCATATGTACCTAACCTAAATACTCTTGGCTTGTTTTCAACACCAGTGATTTAACCCCAGTGTATTTAAGGGGTATTAATCCCTACCACCTTGGATTTATCTTTTTCTTCTCGATAACTTCTGTTCCAGTCGATGTATAAAAATTTTTGTCATGACAAGGCATAGATACAAACTTAATCGATTTTCTGTCATTGCTGGAAACATTATATATTCATTATTTTGCAACGGGAAACAGCTGAAAAGGAAAAATTGCTTTATTTACGGGAGCGACTACAGAGGCCGCAACATTAACAGAAAAAATGCCATATGGATTCCAAAAAGTGAATGAAACCATGAACTATGCCTTGTCAGCATGAAAAAAGTTAAACAATGTGTCTATTCCCTGATTTATAAGAAAAACCATAAAACCGATCTGACAGGGATCAATCCCCCTTAATTTTAGACGTGGAAATGTAGGGTTCTCGCCGGGAACAGTTTAGGATATCCTTATTTAATTAAACATAACTTACATAATATTAAAATTGTATAGTTTCATATGTAACAAAACCAAAAATAGGAAATGAATCTTCTGTTATTGTTTGTTTGTAATTTGAAACAAGGGGATAAGGCCAATAATACAACAGTTGACACGCATGGTCGTCACAGGGTTCGTCGGAGTGGTGATTCTGAGATATAGGATGGGCGCCAGATGGCCAATTCCGATTATTCTCGAACCAGCATGAGACTCTTGAAACATCAGGGTCGGGATTGTCTGCCGGGCTGTACCCTTTGTGCCGCTGTCTGGAGAGAATGATTGTTAGAACCTATTATGTGCTGATCCATACCACAACACCTATTAAAATATTTGGAACTGGTCTGTCTGTCACCCAGTATGCCATATATATATAACTCTGTATAGCACAGGATATGAATGGATTCTCCAGATGGAGGGAGTGGAATGGGCTGCTACCATCAAAATGGAGTGAGCACCGGGATGTAAAGAGTGGGCCGCTACCACCTAATTGGAGCGAACACTAGAACAGGAGTGGGCCGTTACCTCGTTAAAGGTGCGAGCACAAGGAGGAGGAATGGGCCGCTACCTTGTTAAAGGAGCGAGCACCAGGATGGAACAGGGGCGTCATTTGGGGCTACAGGGGGGAGGGGCAAATGCCCCCCCCCCCCTGATTTGGAATTTTATGTGTATAAATATATTTTTTGTATTTTTAAATGTAAATAATGCTAACTTAAGGACAAAACTGAAGTTGTATTATTAAGTATCTAATTTATACATGCTTAATTAATAAAAGATGCAACAAAGTCACTGTAGCCAGAAAACAAAATCATGCCCCCCCCCTAGAAAAACCTGAAATGACGCCCCTGGGATGGAACAGTGGGCCGCTACCTCGATAAAGGAGCAAGTACCAGGATGGTACAGTGGGCCAGTACCTCCAAAGAGGAGCAGCCACCAGAAAGGCAAACGAAGGGAGTTGAAGGAATTCAACTCGAGCATATAGTTTCAGTCATTTATTCCCCACTGCAAAGGTTGTCGATTCTATACATTTTGTTTTAAGTGTAGTTTCCTTCAAACAATGACACATTACTAGGTGAATCATTAAAAGCAGTAAAACAGTATTAAATCAATTAAAGTATGTACAGAAAATATGCTATGAATTACCGACACATGTTAGGAAATATAATATTGAGAAAAATGTTTCTCATATTTACACAGTTTGCAACCTATCGGTGGTAATTTAGGATCACTTTATCTTTGCTAGGCTGTGCGCAATAGATGAATATATGAGAGTGTCATTCGTTGCAACTAGTGTGGTTGTACTGAACAGTAGTAAAGAACAGAAGTTGTGCATGCGATCACAAAATGGACATGTAAAATAAAGAATGCACTGTGAAATTAAATATTATGAGATATTATTTACTTAGTTCACTATTTATGTATCAGGCGACACAAAATGGTGAAAGATGAGGTCAATAAGGGCTTAGAGGGAAATGCCGGAAGGCTTCACAGTGTACCAAAAAATTGTTCAATATAATCATACACATATATTTTTTTTCCTCAGTTACATATCTGTCCCAGACTTATTCAATTTGTTACCAGAAATATCTGGTTGCCCTTCCGATGAGACTTGCCACAAACTTAAGACATTTTGCTAATATAAAAGGGGGAAGGTTTTTGTGTTTAATTTCAAGTAGGTAGTAAGTGTAGGCCTAATGTACCAGCCATTTTTCTTGCACCTACACTTTCGACAGTGTATCTACATTCGAAGAGGCCATGGCCCATTGTGTAGTCAGGCCTATAGATTTATCACAAATGAGTAATAATAAGTTTTATACTCACAATAAAGCTATTGCCCAGTGGCGAGCAGATTCCTTCCCATCCCACAGCACCAATCCTTCAGTCCCTTCCTAAACCTTCCACTCACAAACTCCAACTCATCCCGTAATGCATTCCACTCCCTCACCATCCTCACCAGTATCGACTGTCTACCCCTCTCCATTCATCTCCACACCCTCTCAATTTTCTCTCTGTTACTTCTTTTCCCTTAAAAATTTCCTTAGTTTGCAAGCCAAACTTCCCCATCCCCACTCCCATTTCACCATCCAATACAATATGACCAGCCTGCTGTCCCTCGACGGTTTCCATCCCAATTCCTTCATCATCACACTAGGCATATAGTTCCTTCCCTCCTCACTAGTCTGACCCTGCCTTTTCCATTTAATAATCACCCACCTCGCTACTCTTGCCGGCGCCTCCCAATCCACAGCAGCATATTTCAATACTGGATGAACCATCGTGCAATATGCCATTCCCTTCACCTCATCATACTAACCCCATTCAATGTCCTCCCGAGCAGTCCTAAATCCCTTTGTAACCACTCCGTCCACCTTAGACCCACCTGCATCACAACTCCTAAATACTTGTATTCTATGGATTCCTCTATCTCCTGCCCATCTCATCTGCATACCTCTCTACTCACCACTCTATTCCTTGTCAACCTCACCAACTTGGTTTTATGCACAATAATCTTCATTCTGCTCTCCACTGTCCCAGACCACAACTTATCAATATCCTCCTGCACATTGATTCCACTGCCCACACAACACACATATATTGTACGTAAATACGTTTCTTATGGGCATTCATTGTGTATATTAAAAGTATATATAATGTTCAAATTAGGTGCCAAAAAATGTTTAATGTCCCACCACACACACACACACACACACATATATATATAATATGTGTATATAATATCAAAATATGTTTATTGGTAACATCATATACATATATATATGAAGAGTCCACTGCAAAAATGATGGATGTCACTAGGAATGAATTTTACAGGAGAGCAATTAGAATGTTCGAAAACGCTATACTGAAACAGTGTACGTTGAAATTAAAACTGCTGTTACTCATTGACAGTTAGTGTTTATGCTATGAAATTCTGGTGGTCGATTCTACACCCATAGTGCTTTGTACTTCTATTTATAACTCATTTTGGGCGAAAGAGTGACATCCAATATATGTAATATCTCTACATGAATAATGTAAAGCTATTCAGCTATTCAATGTATGTATATTATACACATATTTGCAACTGTTCATGATACATGTCATTTTCTTCTATGGCATATGTATATTATATGTATAATAGGTATGTCAAATATACTTGCACATAAAATCAGCATTTAGCAACTGTATATGCGTATATTATACATTGTGTGTTGTGTGAGTGTATATAGTACACAGTCATCTGTAAACAGTCTTATTTTACCTGTAATCGTGAACCCCATGTAACTCACCACTATAGTGTATATTACAGGCCCCAACACACATCCCTGCGGTACTCCTGATGTAACCTCTTCTTCCTCTGACATTGCGTCTCCCGCTTTCACTCTATGACTTATACACCTGAGGAAGTCCTTATTCCAGTCAACTAGCCACTTGTCATCCAGCAGTTTTCCACTTTTCTAATCAGTATTCCATGAGGAACCTTGTCAACTGCCTTCTCGAAGTCTATGAAGCAGGCATCCACCTGCTTCCCCTCAACAAGATACTCCAACAAACCTGTATTTCAAAGCTCCTTTAATAAGCAGGTTTGCATTACGATTTCATGTTGTGGAATCTAAAAAAAAAATATTTCTTCGACTGATAGTCTGCCCTCCCTGCTTACCAATTCATCAAGCTTTACATTTGAGGTTAGTGCAGGCCTATCCTTTAAACACCCCAACTCCCCCATAATAATCACCTTGCCATCATATGTCACAGTTGTCAGATAAGTTATCAGGTGAAGTCAGCTGTACTGGAAAATGTACAGCTGATTACAATTTATATTTGTTGTTTTGTATTGATAGGTACAATTTTGAAATTGTAACTCTCCATAATGAGAAAAAATTACTGCAGTAAGTTGTCGAAAGTAAATTATCCATCCGAGTACGGTAGCCTAAAAGGCTGAAAGGTAATTCATGGGAATATGTACTAGGAATGTAGGGTTTTTTTACAAGCTTTTTAATTTTATTAATTATTTGGTTTTGACCAGAAGATTTCTAAAACTATATGAGAACATGAGAGGAACAGTTTATGAAAATAGCAGGTAGAAGCACTGTAAAATTGTACACTGTAGTGGATTTCTTCAAAATAGAAGGAAATGCGATGTTTGGCATGAAAATGCATTTGAGTCAGACCATATGTGACTGATGGTATCACGCCCCAAAAATAAGTTGTGGGGGAGATACTGTAAATCCACGTATGAAAGGTCAATTGAGTAAATTGTGTAAAGTTGAAGTATGAACACTGTCCCATTATTCAAGTAAGAGTGTAAATGTACAATGTAACACAAACTACTCTTTTGCTAAGGGCCGGTCTTACCATTCTCTGAGTTAACCTGTAGGTAACTACTCTGAAGTTAAACTTACCTGGCACTTTATCTAAAGTCGCGTCTTACCACTTGATTTATACCTCTGTGTAACTATACTCTATCCATTCCAAGATTGCATCTTGTGTCACTCCGCCTGTTCCCGCGCTTGAACGACATTGGCTGTGCAACAAACCGCCGCACCACCTCTGCGTGTCTCACGAGCTGTCGTCAGGCGGCAGTGGAGAAACGGAATCGCGCCTCGCTGTGGAGGAAATAAGAATCACGATGGACGTGGCGTCATCGCGTAAGTCGTAGTTAATACATTCCATGCACATATAGTATTTCATGCGCACATAGTGACATTATATTACAGAGGATTAAAAAAACGCAACTAAACGATAAAATTACCTATCCCGAACTAAAACATAGAAATTTAACGTAGGACCTATTTCCTGTCGTAACGACACTGTTAACAAACAAGCCAACCAATGATCGAGAGCTTACCTGTGACAGTGTTTATTTCTGCTGCAACCTTGGAATGGATACAGTATACCTGAAGGTTATCTAGAAATGTAGTTAGGTTGCACAGACTGAGTGGTTGTGTCGTGGCTGCTGATTGGTCTGTTGGATCTGTGAATATTTATTTTCTTGATAGTACATTTACGACCGATGGTCACATAGAAATAATAAATAAAACACCCTGGTGCTAAGTTCAATATTTGAGGTTAGGCTTACAAGTATTTACTTTCGCATATTACGAGTGTTTTGTGATTAGTGTTAAAACTTAAATGTTATTTCGAAATAAAAGCTAAATAACTTAAATGTTAATGTTTTAAATAGCGAAACTGTTTCGCTAGTACCTGTTTCAGTAACTGTCGAGAATATTGCAAAATAATCATTCTATCAGTTTCCTTGTTTATAATAATATTATTAATAATAATACAATAAACGACGACACCAACAACGTGAAATTGATCAGGTGTCAAGCTGTAATGTTCTCCTTATAATCACCTACCAGTCCCCTCTTAAACCTTTCCAACCCCTTTCACCGACTGCCTACCCTGCTGTTTTCTTCTCATCACTGGATCTACTTGTTATTCCATCATCCTCTACACGCTTTACAGGTAGCGTAACTTACCCTAGCCTTCTTCTCCATTCACCCCTTTGTATGTCTTGAAAATGTTTCCACTACTCAGCTTTCCTTCAACAAGTTACATCCAAAATTTTCAGTATCACAGGAAAGTAGGTGAGTTGATAGAGGCTAAGGGATTGGTAAGGTGGATAGAAGATTTCTTGAAGGGAAGGGCTCAGAGAATGAAAGTAGAAAATACTGTATTGGAAGAGGGCATAGATTCCTTTGGGGTGCCACTGGGAAGCATTGTAGGTGCTATATTGTTCACCATAGTGGTTATTGATATATGATAGAAATTATCAGCAGAATAAGATTGTGTGCTCTATTTAGAAGAGGAAAAGGAGAATAAGTTGCAAGACGATGATAGGTATGTGGATAAGTTTACGGACAGTTAAGAACAAAAAGAAGAAAAACATGAGGAAAACTTAACTCATATGGTTTACGAGGAACATGTTAGTCTATAAATAGGTAAGGCAGGAAATAGGTTTAGCATCAAGAGCATAAGTAACTTGGATAAATGTTACATTAAGATCATGAATAATGAAGTGAAGTTCAGAAAGTGGCCTCGAGGGGTAGGAAAGTGGTGGGAATGTTGAGCAAGATGTTGAGAGGAACCATGAGCACTTGAGAGGTGAAGGAGAAGGCCTACAACACCATGGTCTGGCCTGCTCTTCAGTATGCTGCAGCAGAGTGGGACCCGCACATTGAAGTGAAGGTAATGAACTAGAGAAGTTACAAAGACAAAGGGATTAATGATTAAGTGAAAAAGTTTGGGGCAGGTTGGACACGATGAAGGTTAATTTCAGGCCATCAGTTATGTGGGACATGGGTTGCAAAACACTGAAGGATAGGAGAAGGGTGGAGGAACTTGAAACGGTAGTAATGGGTGAAGAAGGGTGGACTGCACTGGGTGACATCAGGATGAGGGTATACATAGAGGTGGAGGAATCTATAGTAGGGAGATACAGTGAGTCTAATGGAGGACGGAGAGGGGATTACAGTTGATATTGGTTTGGACAGTTAAGGAGGAAAACTTGTTGCAGGAGATGACAGTGTCATTGAAGGGGGTAGAACAGTTTAGAAGGGCAGTGTAAAGGATGGTTTAAGAGGGTTGGTATGCTTTTCCCCAGGTGGTAACTCACTTGCAAGTATATAATAGGTATTATTATTATATTTAACTCACCAGCCTACCCATACCTTCTCCATTTATCCTTTAAACACCTTGGGCCCGTCTTTGCCCTTTTTTCAGCTCCCGTGTCTACAATTCCATGTACCGATCCCATACTGCTGCCGCATGCTGATAACACTGGTTGTATGTACCATTGTAATATATGACTTTTCTTTCACTGCACTAGTAACTCCCTTTAATATTCTTTCCAGCATACCTAGAACCCTTCTCCCTTTTGACACCACTCTCTCTACCTGCCTTCTCCACTCTGTCACTTTTCATCATTATGCCTAGGTACTTATATTCTGAAGCTTACTCCTGCCCTTCCCATATGTATATGTCCATACTCGAAAACTTCTTCCTCGTAAACCTAACAATCTTAAACTTTCTCACATTTATTTTCATTTTGCTCCCTTTCGTTCACAATTGTATCCTATCAGTGTCATCCTACAACATGTTCCCTCTAGCAATCTCTGCATATATAACACAGCCAACTGCAAACAATCTGATTTTGCTACTAACACATACACCCACATAATTTGTCATTATAAAGAGCCAGGGCCCCAGTACACTTCTCTGTAGCATACTGGACATAACCTCTCCCTCTTGTGATAAGGAGTCTCCCACTTTTACCCTCTGGCTCCGCCCACTGAGGATGTTTCCAATCCATCTCACTACAACTTGGACTACCAGCAATTTATCAACTTTCAGTATTAACACCCCATGTGGTACCTTATCGAATACTACGTAGAAGTCAGAGAAGCAGACATCCACCTGCTTCCCCTCAGCAACTGCTTGCACCAAGTCCTTTATAAGCCCAGCCAGTTGTGTCTCTCATGAATGTCCTTCCCTAAATCCACGTTGATAATCCTGCAACAGTTCTTGCTCATAACCTGCGCTACATACTGGACCACCAGTCTCTCCAATACATTCCCAGTATTTGATATAAGTTTCACTGGTCTGTAGGTTCTGGGCCTCCCCCCATCCTCCCAATGACTGGGACCACCCCTGCTTCCTTCCTATCCAGTGGTAACCTCCCTCATCCAGAGATCTGTGAAATATTACTTCTTTATATCTGAGCAACTAACAACTACCCAACTTAAAGAGCGCTATTTCATATACCATCTTGACCAGTCGCCTTAGTACACTTTAACCATTTTATTACCTTTCCTACATTCCACTTTCTAATTGTTAGCTTTCTAAGAAGCTTCCCCCCCCCCCACATTCATAATAATAATAGTTTATTAAGACATAACAGATTTACACGTTAAAGCATTAATAGTTGTTAAAAGTATTGTAAATTATTATAATAGGAGAAAAGTAGCTCAAAATTATATAAAATGTTTAAGTATGTATGTAAACATCTAAAATCTAGCATGTTGCGTCTAATTATTAACACATATGAGGCAAAAAATTATTATAATTTTAAATTACAGTAAACAATGACTATATTATATTGTACCAACTACAATCATCCTGCTCCTCAAAAACTGACAAGTATTAGGCCTGCAGCCTTTTCCTTATCAGTTGTTGTAGCTTGCCCGTCTGCACCTTTCAACACTTGCAGTCCTCTGGCCCTTCTTTTATGTTCTTAAAATAATCAGTTTCCTCCCCCTCTACCCTCCTCCTAAATATTTCCTAGGTAATCATTTCTTCCCTGACTAACATTTCTTTCTAGCTTTCTGCACACCTGCTTCATCCCATCCGTAGCTATTTCCATCCCATCGTTCCTCTATTTCACATGCATCTGCCTGCACATGCTTTTTCATCCCTTTGTCTACCCATCCATAGTGCTTTGTTTCCCACTAGCAACAATCCTCTTTCATGGTATAAATGTTATCATATTTCAAATATTATCTTCTTAAACTCACTTTACAAGACCACTTTAGACCATTTCTCAAACCTATCCTTTATGACATTTCTGCCCCAGCTTATTTCATTGCCTATAGTCACACCACAACCTCCTCAGCCTTTTTTTCACCAATCTCTTACTGAGCACTTCGAGTACTACCACACCAACAACAGTATTCTCCAGCCTAACTAACACCACATCTAGTACGGACCCCTACCCCTTTTGTTTTGTCTAGTAGGTTCCTCTACTGCATGCACCAAGCCTCTGTTCACTGACTGCACTGTCATTCTCTGCATCATGTTACCTATCCCTTCTACTGACTCAATCCACTGTACACCAGGCATATTCAGGTACCCTGCCACACCACACTACTTATGCCCAAGTCTATTGATTCTCACCTTCCTCAATTGTATCCCACCCTTGTAATGGTGGCATGTATGCTCCATTACTGTGATATTTCTACCTATCCTTTTTACTTTTGCACTCCCTCTTCTTAGTATTCCATTCCACCAACCCTTCTAACCCATCCCTTACTTACACCATTATTACCCCCTCTCCTTTCTTCCCTATCACTTCTAAATATTATGAATTTATCCTGCTTACATTCCCTGTCCAGCATCTTCCTGTATAACCACATCTCCACTGCTACATCTGCTCTGTATCTTTCAAACTTACCCAGAAAACTTGGTTTTAGGGTTAGGGTAATTTTAATAAATCTAGTTTTACTGACTTGTTTCTTTTCCACATGCCATATTACATGAGCCTTATTTATGAGTGATTTTGTTGGGATTCTCTTTATTTCATAAGATGGGAGGACTACACACTTAGTTTAAAGTCTTTCATAAGACTAATAATTCAGTGTCAGTAACTGTTAATATATATTTGCTGTCTACATAAATCACACCTACCTTGGTTAACATTGAAATTGCAATTTATGTAGGCACAGCCTAGTGAAATTTTTTGTAAAGTCATTGTAAGACTGTCATGTGTATGCGCAACACATAAGTAAGCCTAATGAATTATTTATAAATTATTTATGACGATTTTATTATGAATCGCTAAACGAAAGCCATTACTCATATATAGGCCTACCTTATTACACGAGTTATAAAACTTATGTGGAATTCGGGAAGCAATTACGTAAATTACACACAGTACGGCCATGGTTGCGACAAATTGTGTAGGCCAACAGACAATTGGCAAACACCACATTGACGCATCTCACTTGCATTATATAAATGACGATTTTCATAAATAAAACACTGAATTATGTCATTCTACCATACTATCATCTGAAACCCAGACATTAACGAACAATTTTTTATTTTCAGCTCACTTCAAAACACAACTTCGGCATATGCTTGTAAAACTTCGTGGCAATTTTCTTCTCACACATATGATCCTTCACTTCTTACATCATTTTGCATGTAAGAAAAGTCTACACAATTTGAAATTACGAGAAACATAAACGAAACATTCTTTTGACGCAAGAAACTAAGGCCGTGTCCGTATTCACAGGTATGCACTTCTGTATTTCTACCCCTGCGTACTTCACTTGCCCCGATCTATACTAGACGAATTCGGACGACCCTTGTTGGCTTCGTATTTTAAATGAACTAGCCAGAAGTATTCCTGAAAATTTTCATGAAATTTTATGATTTCGTCAGTGATGAACGACGGCGTAAAAGGTAACATCAGTCTTTTTTCGCAGAATATTCAAGAGCAATGTAAAATTTAAAAAATACATTAATGTGACATGACAAAATATGACTGCATACGAAATCATAACCTAGTTCCTAGCAGTAAGCATGATATACATTCGTTAATATAATTTACGTAATTAAAACCTAAGAATTTTTTATTTGTAGTAGTTCTAGTAAATATATTAGTTGTATGTACTTACAAACAAACAGAGTCGAAGCATCCATCTAGAAGTTTGTGCTTTGTTATAACATTAACCTGCAAATACTAAACAACAAACTCCAAAATTTTAAGATGGCGACGCATTAAGGTCGTGAGAGGCGCGAGAAGTACACACATTCGTTCCCTTGCGTACATGCGTACTTACGTACTTCACTTCCAATTCGGACAGCCCTTGTGATGTCACTTCCGGGGGTAGGTGCACACAAGTGCATACTTCATGCGAGTTCGGACACGGCCTAATTTCACTTCACTTCACTCCATGCGGGGCACAGCCCCTGGCCTTGGCTGTAAGCCGTACAGCCATAAACGCAATTTAACTCTGTACGCTGTACACACAGTCGAAAACGTGCAAGAAAACGTGGCATAACACAAAACAGCACAAACAAAATGGCCTTAGAATTCAAAAGAATCCACAGCCAGGTTAATGAGAACCATCGAAGGCGAGGAAACTCGCGGTCAAAAGGGGTGCCGCACCAGCACCATGCGTGAAAGAGAGACAACCGTCACCGACGGCGGCTACAGAAGAACTCTATAGAAACTAATTTCAAAACAGCACAAACAAGGTTAAAAAGTTAACATATGATATTTTCGTCGCCATACTTAACTGCAGTGTACGCCTTATCCAGAGCTTCAACCTCCCGATAAAATAGCCAGAAATTTATCCCTTAGTTAGGCCTACCTAGAGTTCGTAAGACGCAGTTTGTCGTCTACCTAGGAGATAAAAGTTACCCAGATGTTACCCAGAGGTGGTAAGACCGGCCCTAAATAAAGTGACTAGTGGCTAACCTATTTTGCTTGCAAGGACAATAATTATTTAGTTTAATTTAATGCACCCATCGTAACTTTTTTTACTACAATTTTGTACAAAGAGATATGACAAGTCAAGATATGCAATAATGCCAATATGAAATATAAAATGTAGGGCTCATTCATTACTTTACATGGATTTGTGTGGAAAAGTAAACTATTCTTCACCGAAACTTTCAGGGTTAAGATTGAATTGTATTTTACTTGGTAAACATAATAACCACAAAACTTACTGGTTACTAACAAAACAAACACTGGGACTGTGGTAGGTATATATTAGAGTTACTTTGTTAGTACGCATCTATGAAAAATGCGTCACCGTATTTTAAATCATTATTGGTTTTACAGTAAGCATCTTGCTCAGCCTTTGAAAAACAGTTTTTTGCATGCTGGATAAGTGTGTCCTTTCTCCTGACTTTTGGATCTCTTTGGTTACTCGTTAAGAGACTCACCAGATCACGGTCCTAGAAGTACAGGGCGCTTATTCTGTAACTGTTTGGTGTCCACATACATTCCTTACGTAGAGAATGTCACCACGTGACTATCGTTACGAGATTAGTTCGTATTCTGTAACTCTTCATGGCGCCGTGGCTGACGTGAGCGACTTTATGTAACAGCAGCTAGGGAGGTGGTGTTAGCGGGATTGTGTGCGTGAAATTGTAAACATGGCGGCGGCATTGCGAAGGTTAGATTTCTTAGATGAGCTCGAAAATAAGGAAAAGCATTGGCAAATACGATTGATGAGGAGGCAAATACATGATACCCTAAATCCATTCACAGAAATGGACGAAGATCAATCTAGGCGATTGTTCATACACGAAAAATAAAAACATTTCGGTATCAAAATTTACTACTGGAAAATTCCTTATTTTCCCTCATGAAATTCAACATTATTTCGTAGTGCCAAACAGTCGTTCTCTTAGAACGAAACTTCGTAGCTTCTGCCTCCATTTCACAAAGTTGATCCATTACCCAACCTTTAACCTAAAAACACTTTCACGACCGTGAGCAAGAAGTAAATAGTGTGGCCATGTGAGGCTACTAATGGCCAGAAATATAACACTAACAGTGCGATTTTAATGGTTTCTGAAAAGTACCTACAATGTTGCCAAACCTATATCAAATCTGTTAAAGAACGATACAAAAATGGTTAACAGAATACCATTGAAAGACAGTCACTCGTGACTATCTGTATTGCTGACACTATCAAAAGTCAGTAACTGATGACTGATGTTACCGAGAAGTTACAGAATAAGGCCCCAGGTCTGGACACTCACCTACTCTTCAATGCTTTATCTTTGACCCTCTTATGACTGAACGAAGGGGCTGTTGTGAAGAGAAGTTCGTTATTTTAATCAAAACTCAAGTGTTTAAACATATTCTGGTTAAACTGAAGTAAGTTTCTAATATTTTTACTTTTAAAATATAATAATTTAATGTTGGAAAAACAATTACTAGCACGAGTGTGCTCGTGGCGCCACCAGTTTTCATTCGTTTTTGCGGATAGTGAAGGAACTAAAATCAGTCATAAGGGGGGCAATATTTTATAGCAGTGTCCAGACCTGAACTTCTAAGGCCATGCACCAGATGTATGCAACTAATACTTACCCTTGGGATACTATATGGTTTACAGGCATGTACGTTGTGTGAGCATTTCACTCATAGCACGGCTAGTCATCTGTCAGCCGACTTACCAAGTGTTGTTAAGCTGGGTTCACAATTAAAAACTTAAGAATTATGACGTGTAGCGAAGAGTTGACTAAAGAATAGAAAGTGTGTTTCTTAACGTACCGATTCGCAATAGAACTTAACAGGCCGTGTGAGGTCGTGTGGCGTGTGGGCCATGACTTAAGAAGTAACAGTTATAGCTAAATTTTATATTTTTCCATAAGAATTAAGGGAATGAACCAATCAGAGCACTCGGGAAGTTAAATAAACATGGCGGATATTTAAATAATATACGTTAAATACAGTGTGGTGCGATATATGATGGATTTGGCATATTATGATCATTTTAAGCTAAAAAATGCAGTTAATCTTATGTTTATTTTTAGTTTAACGACAGAATAGCTGTTTGAAAAGCTTTTAAAAACCCATTTGGCTGGCGAATAACTCGTAGTATAAGTTATTACTGTTTTGTATACACTGCATATTATTATTTATAAAAATGTTAATCTGCTTTAATGGAAATTCTTGCTAAAATAACAGAAATATAAAATGTTGGTTACATGTACTAGTTTAGACACTTAACACATTAAAATAACTTGTTTAGAAGCTACGCTTACATGAAGTATATGGTGGCTCAGAGGCAAAGTTTTGGTTTGCTGACCTACATGTAGTATTCGGTGGCTCAGAGGAGATCTCGGGTTCGATTCCCGGCTGGGGAGGTGGCATTTACAACCACCTCCTCGGGTTCAGGACTGGGTGTTTGTGTTCGTCTTGTCTGTGTGCCAGAAGACAAAGAAGACAACTTACAATTCCAACGACAACTACACAATACAACTAGTTACTGGGGAAATGCATTCATTAACTAACTTAAAAAGGGGGGGGGGGAATGTTTGGTGCAGTGGCGAGGCGTTAGCCTTGCCATTGTACCAAACATTTTCTGTTAAAAAATAAAAAATAAATAAAAAGAGGTAAAGTTTTGGTTTGCTGACCTCAAGGTTGATGGTTCAAAACTCACTCGGAATAAATATTTTTAGTAATTAAAATTGGTTCATTTATATTTGCACATTACGAATAACTGAAATTTTCTTGGGTTTATACGTGCAGCCTCGGTATAATGTGATTACCCGATTGTACGAGAACTGTTATTCAAGTAATGAACATGGATATGCTTTTTTTTATTTCTAACATAATTTTTACATTAGTGTTTCATTTATACCATTCCTTGGCGATATTCTGGACAACTGGCGACGAAATATATTGAGGAATCCACAGTAATTTCACGCATTTGAAGAAAGCAGAGTAGTCGGGTCCTTATTGGTTGGAATTAAGAATTAACACATTTATTATAAACCAGAATTACTTAAGACTTTTTTCCATGTGCGTGATTGACGCTTACTGCATAATTCTTAAGTTTTTAATTAGTAAGGTTTTAGTTGTGAAATACCCACACAGCACAAATAGTCTAAAATACATCCATTAGATATCCACACGTGGACATTACGTATATCTGTAGGATATCCAAAATGTCTAATCAATATCAAATGGATATCGTATACACCTCCAGATGTCCGCCTGATATCCAAGATATGGATATATAAGAAGAATGTTCTATGGATGTGAAATAGATATTCTACCAGATATCCACATCCAAGATAAACATTTGTAGGATATCCACTGCACAATGTGTGTGAATAATAAATATCCAAAGGATATCCACATGATGTATATCATCGTTAATAATATCCATACAACATTCATACAATATTGTCATCCATTTCAAATATTTGTGCAATATTCATTAAATATGTATGGGTTATCTCAAGTCTATATGAGAGACTGCAAATATCCAAAGGATATTCATGTGATATATACCACTG
>PNEQ01096259.1:0-18071 GCA_003012365.1 Medauroidea extradentata
ATCGAACCCGCGACGCACGGATTGACGCGCCTGACCGCTATCCAACAGGCCACGACGCCAATGCAGCCAAACTTTGCAGAGAAGTGGGACATCGAAACGGGCTTGCGTGCTTTGGGTCGGTTGCCTACTTTACAGGAGCAGAGGGCCTGAATCCAACCTACTTTTAAGGGTTAAGGAGGCCGTTCCGACCCTAAGTACCATATCTCAAATTACTCCTCTACCCACCCCCTACACAACATTTAAGGCTGTAAAGGTTGAAAAAAAACACCCTGTATATGATCACAACCGGCCATGTCAGAGGTTATGTCTACAATTATGTAAAGTAGCGTCATCTTCCATAAGTATCGCCCGACGTGCTACATTTTTTGGTGCCGTGACCAGGATTTATGGTTCGATAAAATCATCTTTAGTCCAACCGACGCATTATACGCTGCAGACATGACGCCCCAACTAATAACCTCCCGGGTGAACACTTTGACTTAACTCGGCCGAGCGGTGGAGAGATACAGCAGGATTCAACTTGCCTAAAAAGCTGGTTAATTGACGTTTACTAAGGAAGAAAACTATGTAACATAGTTACTGACAAATTTGCACAGCGCTTTATTCCATCATACCAGCTAAATATTCCTTAAGTTTATTAATTAGGGATGTGCAGCATCATCAATCTGCTGCGGACCACCACCTTTTCTGAGTTTTGTGCCCGACACTACCACCCACGTCGAACGAAAAACGCCCGGCAGCGCTCATCGCATTCCAGCACGCCCGTGTATGTGCCTCCAAGCGAGTGAACTCTGACCTGCCTGCCAAATAAATCCATCCAAGCACAGGCTAGCTCAGAGCTTATTTGAAATTTTAAAAGCCAGCACTTCTCTGCACGTGCTTCCAACCAAGTGAACTATGAACAGCCTGCCAAATAAATCCAATTCCAGGAGAAGCAAGCTAAGAGGCTACTTGAGATTTTAAAAAATCCAAACAAGGCAAAATATAAGTAAAAGTTACTGAGAAAAGTTGCTTGAAATTAAATTAGCTTTAAAATGAGTCCAAACACAATATGACTCATACAAAATTGACTAAAATTTCAATATTAATTTCTCTACTAGCATCCACAATTAATATTTTGGATCCCGCCGTATACATCCTTATACCTGGTTAAGTTGGCCTACTTAAATTGTTATACACAATAAAAAAAATATTAATTAAGACAAAAAAATTGAAATTACTATATGATAAGAGGCCAAGTAAGTGCTACCTGCCAGTGCACGTACACAGTGTTACACAGACCAAACCATCTGCCCCAGCAGGGGTTGATTATGCTGACCAATTTCCTGTAAAACTTGGGAAGCTCAGATGAGCCAAGAGTCTCAAATTGCACGTGTCTCTTAGTCTGTTGCACAACCAAGGCATTGCATGTGGAGTTGGTCTCTGGTCTGTCACCAATGCTTTTTGGCAGCCTACGAAAGGTTTGTCACTCACCGAGGCCAATCATCGGACTTGTACTGTGACTGGTATTAATTTTGTAGGTGCTCAAGGACATTTGGATGAACTTAGTACACTAGACTTCTTGCTTTACCTGCCTACCAAAACACAACGACTAATACTTTGTCTATCCTACGGATCACATGGCATTTCATTCTTCCAGGAAGGACTGTGAATGAAAGGACACAATACAGTCTCCTGTGTCAATAAATATATATGGGTGCAGTGGCACAGTTAAAGTATTGTACACTTCGCCCATGGTGGGAGGAGGAGTGGTTAGAAACCATTTAATTTTCTCTTGGGACTAGTCTGTTTGGACAGCTGAAGAGGAAGAAAAAAACCATGGGTGGTAGGCCATATGTGAAAACAAGCATGCCTAGCCTTAGCATTTTTTTTCAATGAACAGTCTGTCTAGGTTCAGTAGTGTTGAAACGTAGGCCTACCAGCACAAAGCTAGAATAAAACACAAACTTGTGACCTTGCTCAAAGTAAACGCAGACACGTGCACCAATTTCTGTTATTGCATATTGGCTTTGAACTTAACTTTATGTCGGCGCTAAACACAGTTCACGACTGACACGCTGTAACTACCAATGTTGGCATCTGTTATGTTTGCCAGCAAACGCATCAGCATTATCTGTTCAACGGACAAGTGAAAAATTACATACCCGTCTAAGAATTTTTGTGTGAAAAAGTTAAGTTAGTAAGAAAATAATCTGAAACAACACTGCAAGCATTCTTTTCTTTGGCTGTTTTTTTTTTTTTTTTTTTTTAACAAACCAGCAGAGTTATTGGACGGAATAACAGAGCAAAGGGCACAACTACAGCTATATGCATATTCCATCAGCTGAACGAGCACGTCAGGAAGTAAACAACTGCGGCTATAATGACGCAGTTTGGGATACCATTGTTATTCAAAGTGTGAACAAAATAAACGCGTATCACAATGTGAAAAAGTACATTTATCCAACAGTGTAGAAAAAAAAGTCATTATCTTAAAATTTTACTGAAAAGTATGTATTTCTTTTATCCCAAGTTTCTTACTAAAGTATATTTGATGGATGCTCTGGTTTATTCACAGTAAACATTTGAAAATAACTGCACCACACTCAGCTATAACACATTGAAATCAGGAATAGAATTATCACGAAAGCACTCAATCTAAAAAAAAAATACATTATACTCATCAAACTGATTAATACATGTACTACTACAAAAGTAACGTAACATTCTGTTGCGGTACCTCCTTCCTATGGGTCCTGTCGAGTACCCTGGCTAGTCAAGTATAATTTTTGGTGAGCTCGAGCTGATACCTGTCATGTCTGTGTATCCGGGAGGTGGGGCTCCTGGGGTGAAGCTACATTTCCTCCCCTCTCAAATCCCCTCCACGCCAGCTGAGTTGGCTGGAGCGTGTGTGCCAGACGGTCAGTCTTCTCCCGGCCCGGTTTGTGGGTAGTTGTGTGGGCTCGCAAGAGCGGCGACACTCCCTGGTATATTCTTGGTAGGTTAAAAATTTTCTTGTTTTGTTTCCTAGTTAATGTTTTCTATTCTAGTTTGGTTTGAATCTGTTCATTCTTCCGTTGAGTTTGACAATCAGGATTGTGTCATCGCGAGCGAGAGCTTGGCACAAGCGAGATGTGTTTCCCTGCATTTTATTAACTTGGTTAATAATGGAGAGCTAGTGTATTAGCTCGCGCACACTTGAGTAAGTGTTTATAATTTAATTGCGTCTTGTTACACAGCTTGTTGATTATTGTGCTTGTGTCATGCCCAGTTTGACATTGTTGCCGTATTGCTTGTAATTGCTCTATGTACCTGATATTGATAACGTAATACATTTACTGCTATAAATATCTTGCTCTAACGTCATTAGTAGCTGTTTGAACCTGTAGCTGTAGTGTATTAATGATATTGAGTGTTAACTCATGGGAGGGTGTGTAAAGGCAGCTGTGTGCCTTAGTCTGAGACAACTCGACTAAGATTGGCAGCCTGTGTATTCGGTGTCTGCTTAAGAAGTAGGCACACATTGATTCTCGGTCCTGCTCGGGTACAAGGATAGCAAGCAGCTTTCATGAAGTTGGCGGTGGCCGCTGTGTCCAGGGCGGCCAAGACTTCCTTCCCCCGGATTTTCTCCCATACTCTCGATATCAGGTTATGTCCTTGGTCTGTAGGGGCCTTCAGGCCGTAGAACCTTTGCTAGTGGCCGGGTTGGCAGGTCTGGTCAAATTCCCGGCCGCTGCTTTTCCCGTTGTCTGCCCTGGGTCTTTGCTCTGGTCCCTGGGGTTGCGATAATTGCCTTGTCTGGCCCGGTATACTTTAAAATCCCTGTGGAAGTGCCGAGCCGGACAGTACCAGCACTTTGGGAGTTGGGAAGCTGGTGGAGGCTTGCTTTCCTCTGTACCTGGTGTCATGGTGGTTGTCCTGGACAACCCTTCTGTGTTCCGGAGATGTCTGGGCCCTAGGCAGTCTAACTCGAGTGCCTTGGTCCACTCGATTAGTTCTTCAAGCGTGTTGGGCCGAGGATGCCTCAAGAATGAGCGGAGAGTGGGTTGCAACATCTCGAGGATGATGGTGACACAGGCATCTTCTCCTTCTCCGGGGTGTACTCTGTTGTACATTTGGGCCTTCTGCCGAATGAAGACTTCAGCATCCTCCTCAGGTTTCCGGGTAACACTATAGAGGTCCGGGGTTAGTCGGTTCATGACCTCGGTGCCCATAAATCGTGCCGTCAATCGGGTATGGAGCTGTGCCCAGGTGGAGATGTATTCGCCGTATTTTGTCCACTACTCTAGTGCGGGCCCTAGCAGTTGTCTGTGGGCACGCTGTACCCAGTGTTTTTGGGGAATACTGTTCAGCTGGAACTCTTCCTCACATTCTTGTAGAAAGGTGTCGGGGGTTCACATGAGGCTTCCCAGCGAATTGTGGCAGCAGCAGGCGCTCAGGATTCCCTCATTCTGGAGATGGGCTGGATGGTGGTGTTCGGATCCTCTGATGGGTTTCGTCAGAAGAAATCTTGCATACTCGGCATTGAAAAGAGAGCCCTTGGAAGTCTCGGGGCTCATCGGGCCAATCCAGGCAGGCGGAGTGGTACACCCCAGGGGACAGGTTATGCACTGGACTTGATAATGGCCGGTTCCGGAGCATTGTGGGTGAGCACACTGCTTTTACTTCCTTCTACAGTCGGAGCAGCGGTATTCGAGGCCCTCAGTGTCTTTAGGGGAGTCTGGCCATACTAGGCAGGCATGGTGGAACTCGGATCTGCAGTGTGCGCAAGCAATCAGGTAAGTGCCTTGACGAGTGCAGTTAGGAGTGGCGCAAGGTAAGGCCGGAAGGGCACTGGTGTTTTCGTCTGCACTCATTTTGGCAGGTACTGGGCGCCACAAGGGTTTTTTTTTGTGGATGACTTCGAACCGTGTCAGTTTTTTTTTCTCTTCAGGGGTGGTTTCTGGTTAAGGTAGCTTCACTGCTATATTCCCTATCCTCTTTGCACTCCATGTTGGGTGCCACGAAAGTCTCTTGTCACGGTACCTCCTTCCTATGGATCCTGTCGAGTACCCTGGCTAGTCGAGCATAATTTTTGGTGGGCTCGGGCCGATACCCGTCATGTCTGTGTACCCGGGAGGTGGGGCTCCTGGGGTGAAGCCACACTCTGACAATACAGGGGTAGGTTAGGGAGGTGCAACGTGACTTCTTTTACTGCTCTGGGGCTAGGTCTGGTCCCCACTTATCTAAAAAAGTTATTACGGAGCCGTGCTTTCATTTTGAAGAATGGCTTTGTTTGGTGGGCCTAGTTGCAAAGCTGGCTCACGCGAGAGAGGGGGGGGGGGCGGTTTCTGGCCGCGGTGGTGTTTTTATTGGGCTGATCAGGGGCAACGTTAAGCGCCAGGCCTCTCTGAGGATTGCGTTTCCTCTTTCAGTACTGGCGACTGAGAGCGGAGAGGGAGATCTGGTAGCCGGGCACCTTCTGAGGTGCCGGAATAACGTGCCGTGTGAAGGTAGCTCCTTGAACGCAAATCTGACATCTTTCTGTGGCCGCCTGCAGCTTTCGTTCGTCGAAAGAAAGCACCTCTTCTGGGTCAATATTTATGATTAAGACAGAGTCGCCAGACATGAGATTTAACTAATGATACACAGATTTCTTGATCACTATTATGTATTTACACTTCACATGACTTTACACTTCATACAAGAAAATGGTTTTACACTAGATACAAATCTCACTCTCACTTCTTAACTTTAGTATGGTAAAACCTCGTGACTTCCACGCGCACTTCCGACTTCCGCGAGGGAGTTACACTTCTGAGCGAACATCTTGTAATGAGAGTGCACCACGCGGCAGCTGCACGAACTAACAGGGTGTATTCCCTTTTACCAGAGCGCGATTGATAGGTACTCTGACACTTTGGTATTTTCGGGCTTAGAGGAGTGGGTGAGGGAAGCTGCCTGTTGCGCCCTTACCAGTTCGCAGTCAGCTTGTTAAGGTACAAGGATAGGAAAGCTGCCTATTGCGCTCATAACAGTTCACAGTCAGCTTAGGGGTGAAGGTATAAGGGAGGCTAGGCGTCCAGGGAAGGCTCGGAGGAGTCCGAGCTCTAGAACTCTGATCTGAGGACGAGAGCTCACCGTTTTATACCCCAGAAGGGGGTGGAAATCCC
Source organism: Medauroidea extradentata (assembly GCA_003012365.1). Taxonomy (NCBI): domain Eukaryota; kingdom Metazoa; phylum Arthropoda; class Insecta; order Phasmatodea; family Phasmatidae; genus Medauroidea; species Medauroidea extradentata. The sequence goes on from PNEQ01096259.1 coordinate 6,132, forward strand.
GTTAGCGAGTGGTGCTGTGACAGTCGGCTAATGCAGGCGTACCACCTCAACACTCGCGCATTTCTGTTCAAAACAAATTTTTACTACAACATCTTAACTTTCTCCCCCGCAGAACATGGAATATTTCTCGTGTTGCCTTAAATAGATATTCAACACCTCCCGTTTTTAATTAATATTATTTTCTGCATAATTAACATTATATAAACACTTCCCTGGATATTATATTTGACTTGGCTCAGGTGCCATGATTGTTTACATTTGCCGACTCGCGTTTTTAATGTGTCTCATGGAAAAATTTACTGCAAGTTTACAAAGGTAAGTTATTTACGTTAAACATCATTATTATCATTATTTACAATTTTCTAAAGTATTATATGACCACACGGGGCATTATAACAATATGAAGACTGTTTATCAGTTAGGCCGGCAGGCCTAACCCTACTTTGTACACACAAAAAATTTGGAACAAGCGTAAAATATCAAGTAGCAACTACGTGGTGCGTTAATCCTCCTCAACTCTCTGTCTTCTTCTGCCATCGAGTTGTTTAAATTTCAGTAATACATTTGTATTTCACTGTCCATACTAGAGCGCGGTATTAGAAAAACCTGCACACTGCACAGTAACACATTTTGACAAAACACTATCTCCGCCTTAGTTCACGTGCTGTCGGCGCCACATTGTTTGGACTGGTTAGTCTGTACCTAGATCCCTGATGTTTTATTCGCCGTCACCAAGTATGTCACGAGGAAGGATCTAGGTGCATGCTTTTTATGCAACGCTGCCTAAACATGCCACAACAGACACTCAACACACGCTCTAACTGTTAAAATTTTTGGAAACTAGGAAGTAACTATTATAGACTTGTGTGGTATAAATTTCTTCAGAAAAATGCTGTTTATTAAATGAAAGCATTATTACTTTCTTAAAAATTGTCTGTTTACGCCAGTGACAGTTTAACATGAAATTAGACAAAATTGCAGTTTAATATAAAAAATGTTTTAGGTAGTTGAAGTCAGGTAGTTTTGCAACTACAACAATGAAACTACAACCAATTTCTTGGAAACAGTGGCTTGCAGTAGTAGCAAGGCTTTACTGTATAGTTAATCAATTGTGTTAAATAACATCAATGTAAATAATAAATGTACCATATTGTTGTACTTTGCGTGTTCTACGCACAATTAAACTGTATGTTTCGAGAAATATTTTCAGCATTTCTTGTGTAGGTTTTTGTTTAGCAAGGTGGTATTGACTTACATTACGTGTTTGAGAAAAGTAACCTGCTAGAGGTAGCCAGGTAATCTTGATTACATGACTAGATTAACCAGGTTCATTCTCATTTTGGATGTAAGCAAACTTAACTTCAATCACATATTTAACTACATACCAAGAGTTAAAATATCACTTTATCCAGAAAAACATCTTTTTTTTTTAATTCATTCCAACTACTATGTTGTACTTAACGAACTTATCTAATTAAACAGGTTTAATTTAATTTTGATCAAGACTTTTTATCACAGTCTGAGCTTGAGCATTTACAGCGGGCTGAGGAATGAATTGACTAATATTAACACTGCAGAAATACTTATGTAGTGTATTTGAGTCAAACTCCACTACTACAACACTGCTTACGACAACAGTATTTTCAATAACATTCAATAAATTTAACTAAAAATTATTTTTAATAAAATAAAATGATAAAATGCAAGATATCACAGATAGGAAAGGTTACTTAAAATTTGTTGTTAGGATGCAGCAACAATATAAGTGGTTACCTCCACAAAATAAGCAATTGCTGAAAAAAAAAAAAAATCTGTGAAAAAACTTCCAAAAATGAATGGTAAAGAAGTAAACTTGTTCGTGCCCGGCGAGTTAGGCCGTACTCGCAACACAGAAGCAAGGCAAGCAGTGAGGTGGCTCTATCCCCGCACATTCAGTTTCTGCTGAAAAGCACCATATCACTGAAAGTCTGTCAATGTTCATCAGCATTAACAGAACCATACCAGCAATCAGTAAATAGTCTGTCTTCTACAGTGATTTGCTAATTTCGAAATTACTGGCAGTGATGGACATGTACATAACTTTGTCTACTACAACCTAAATCTAACCTTCAATTAAAATTGTGAGCATCAATGCTTTTACACACCTTACAATCTGCAGCAAATGGTTGTGGAGAAAATACGAAATAATGAACTGTGGTCACTAACATCATATGTAATACAGTAATCTCTTGGTTTAAAAACTTTCATTTTAGTGATTCTTTCACTTCAACAACTGTATATTTTGGTACCATTAAAAGTCTTAAACACACTTTTATCATTCAGTTTAAAGACTCCTTCAATTAAAGGACAATTTTAAAAAGTCCCATGGGAGTTATTATACCGGAAGATTATTGTATACTGTACTGTTAAATAATTTGGGATTGAAAATAAACATTCTACTAGTTTTGTCCCACACAGATGAAGAATTTATTCACAAATCTAGCAATTTCCATACAGTACGTGGTTCCTGAAAATAATTTTTATTTATATGAACAGTAATACTCACCACACCAATTTTTTTTCTGTTTCTAAACAATTGTTCTACAGAAGCCAACATTCATTACTTAACCGCCAAAAAAAAAAAAAAAAAAAAAAAAAATGTTAATGTTATTTTTTAATCCGCAAGTAAATATAATGTTTTGAAGCACCACGAACTGAAACTCTAAATAAAATTTTACTGCGGGACAAATGAACAGAATCTAACACCATCTATTTTACTGGCACTACAAAAGCCCTCCAGGGCTCCAGTAAACTCAGTAGTTGTCAGTAGTCGTAGCCTCGCACAAAGAGATGGCAGAATACCGGCCTCGGTGACCATCAATGGTTGCTAGCAGAAACAAACCTATTAGTTGATGTTGCTGAGAATACTGGCTAGTGCTTTTCAGCAGTAATGGGAATGCGCTCAATGTACCCATTTCACCAATTTTCTTGCACACTCACACAACATGCATTTGTTTGTGCCTAGCTTATTTCACCTACTACATGCATCATAGCAACACTTGATAGTAGCCCATGTTTACTGTCAAGCCCTTGGTGCTACAACAATACAATACAAACAGAAAAAATGCATTTAGACATGAATAAATACTCTGTACACAGAAAGACAAATTTTTCACAACTTTTTAACTTACAGAGCCATTAAAAACGTAATACTTACACACACTATTTCTGCTTTGTTTTAAACACAACATTCGTTTAACTTCAAGCACTGAAGCCACTACACCAAGCCAGCCATGTCCGCAATTGTGGCCAATGTGATATTTTAAGGTTATTAAAAATCGCAATGGAATTAATAACATTAATAATGTACCCCAGATTTTTAAACAACAAAGTCAAGTGGGAAACTAGGTAAATTGTTAAGTAAAAAATCATGTAATCTACTTGGTACTTTACCAGGCACTTAAGTACTTTAAATACATGCCTCCCAAGCCCTACTTAGTGTTAGCCCCCTGGCTATAGCTCCAGCACCTGTATTGTTAAGGACGGGATACTGTGCACTATGTAGAATCGAAAATCTCTCTCTGTTTGGGACATTAATTTATTCCCATACTGCCTCTACCACGTGCACCCAACTTGGGGATTCTTTGCTGCCCTTATGGAATAGTCTAACCTGCTGACTCAATACAACCTACCATTAGCACTTAACCAGCGATTGACCAAGTTACACCACTCCTATAATGCCCTGTAGACAACCAAATCTACAAACGCAAAGGCACCACTTGCAGCCCTTGGGTTGTCCTCACTTCTTCAGCGGGGCCAGGAATCCGCAGAGCTGGCCAGAACTTAACATGATGAAAGCCACCCAAAAACTGGTGTCGAACCATAAACTGCAGCTACATTTTAAAGGCCCGATCTAGATCTGCTGTGGTAATCCACGCATGACTGATCCATCTACTTCCATGGATGATGTGCAGTGTTCTATCATTAAACCACAGCACAGCGCAGCTGGCATTAAAATATCATGCTTGGGCCTCTAACCCAAGCCTGGAGGATCTCTTCTTTCCCCTTGGTGGCTAATAACATAACTCTTTGAACTTTCTATCCAAAAGTTAACATGAACTAGGAGTACACTACATGCAAGTCCCAAAGAAGTGTCACAACAAGCTACAGTATGTGTTCCCTTCAGGTTGTAATGCTCACTCCATTCAGGAACAAAAAAAAATCACACCACATTAATGCTGACACCTCAAATAAGAACAGTAGGCCGATGAAACAAATATGTGATAGGAACAAGAAATAAACAAACATACAATAAAATAATATTCGGAAAGCACACCAAAAGTAAATAGAGAATAACCATCACAATTTACAGAACTTATAATATTTAATATTTATAGATGTAACACACACAATGACATGTATTTGCAATAAACAATAACAGTATGATACTGTAATGAGTCAGCGCTCTTGAAGGCATTAGGCTGAACCACATGATGAGCCAGACCACCTACCCCTCCCCTGCTTGCTACCTACAGCCCCGGTGATGTGGCAGCCGACTACGCCCCTCCTCCTTCCACTCCCATGCTCGCTATTTCCAGTCCCTGTGACGAGGCAATGGACTGAGCCACTCCTCCTCCCCTCACCTTCATGCCCCTGGCGACGCAAGTCACTCAGGCCTTGTTGACGTCGCCAACCTTTTGAACAGGTGGGAACCTGTTTTTCATCCAGGACAAGCATTGAGCTTGGACGTAACTAAATGTTACCGCAACACCTAGAACGTTCAGCTTACATCAACCAGCATGGTCAGCGAGCACTGACAATATTCTGGGCATCGCCGCAGGCAACTATATATATCGACCCACTGCAAGCAGAGACGGAGTGATTGCAGCGTTTAGCTGGTGAGTGTTCACGACGCACTTGGACACGAGGGACGAGGCGGAACCAGCAGATCGAGAAGAGGCTACGGATGTGTTGACGACAGTCGCACTCTTCGAGTGGTGTAAGTGTGAGAGTGGACGAATGAATAGGTTTAACTGTAGCTATGCATTGCGAAATATTTTTAGATAGAAACTTACGTGGTCGAAGGACTGATATGAGAGAGAGAGAGACATTATTAATTACAACACTAAAGTTGTAAACTAGGCTTTAAGGCCATTACCCTTCATTTATTTCAAACAATTGCAAATAACTCGAATACTGTTTAACCAAATGCTTTGAAAAAATTTGAGACTGTTAACAGTCATACGATACACAATTTTGCCAAAGCTTATTTTTGAATAATGTACTGTTTGCTAGTAAAAAATTATTCTGCTTCATTTGGCTCATTTTTACCACAAAATATGTATGTGATATTTCTGAGTTGAAAATCAAAAAATTTATTTGGTGTATTGCAAAAGAAAAATTCTGATACAAATATAAGTCTTAAACCTGTATGAAAGAATTTTTTATATATGTACTCATTTGCATTAAAAAAAAATTTGAAGCCATTGCAAAACTAAAAGAGCAACACCTTAAGAGAGATTACCTGTATATAATATCTGTAAGTGTCTAATTGAAAAGGATGAATCCCAAGTATTGTATACGTAACGTAGTGTGTAGTATTTAAATAAAGAACTTTAATTAAAATAATTAATTTAATTATACAAGCCCTCCATCCCAAATGAACCTGGCTTTGCCCAGGACAGCAAAGTTGTTACAATAGTGCAGTAATTTTTGTAATAACTTTTGTCTCTGTTTATTTCTGTACCCATTCTGCAACCAACAGAAACATAATTTCGCTATTTTTCTTTTGAATTCAGGCACCAACATTTTTTCTCTATTGTAGAGGCCACGAGGTTTCGTGGCCCGCTACTTGGAGTTATGTACTGGTGGCACGTGGCCGGGGGGAAGTTTTGGTAGTGACGGCACATCACGCTGGGTCTGGAGAGAGAGGGAAGTCACGTTGTTGTGCACAGGAGGGTGCGCGGTATGACTGGTAGGCCGGCCTTGGCCAGGGGAGAGAGAAGTTGAGCGTGGCCTGCCTAGTGAGAAGGGGTACAGGCAGGCGAATGAGGGACAGCGGAGAGACTGGCACGCGTCGTGAAGTTTGTTTGTACCAGATAGCAAGGTTCTACGAGTATGGTGAATTACCTTTAATGGACCGGCTGTTAGTCAAGCCATTGTTTGAGATGAGTGACGATTAAGCGAGCGTTAAGTAACCGTCGCTGTTACCACTGTGTCGTGTGACGCAGTGGCGTACAGATGGAGCAAGTCATGTCGGGCAGTAACAGCTTATTGATGAGCTGGGCTCGACGTTTAGGACGTTGGGCTTTTAGTCATTAATTATTGCACTGCGGCAAAAGCCTTTTAGTGAGCACTGGTTGGTGAAGCCCGTCTTTGTGATACAGTTGTCGTCGTGGATCGTGTGGCTCAGCAAGTTGGTTGTAGTCTATTGTTTGTGGGCGAGTCCGGAAACTTGCAGAGTGCTGTCGGAGACGGTAGTTAATCACGCGGAGAAATGCGGCAACTAAGTGGCGTTTCTCTGGGGGATCATTGATTGAGAGAGCCCCAGGTAAAATTGGCTACCACTCCGGGACTAAGGTAGGTCTCGTCCTGATTTTAACCTTCTTAAGGGACCAGCAACAATGTGCCGTCCATTTTGAACTTTTGATTTAGGGCAGTAGGAAATCTAAAGGAAGACTGTCAGACATTTTTTGTAACCTGTTGCTGTGGCATTTAATCATCTTGTTAGTACATTGTGCAGGCCTGGAATGATACATTTAAATTTTAGCGAGAGCTAACAACTGTTTTGTGACTATTTCAGTAGTTAACTCGCATTATTATTGCACATTTGTTCATTTATCCAATTATGTGAATGTTGCTGTAATGTGTTAGCATTGGGAGTTAGCAGTTGTTAAACCATTATTCTGAATGTTTCACTAATATTTTATTTCTTGCTTGTGTAAACAAGCTTCGTTACATGTTTCTCGGGCAGCCTAACTGCCTTTTGCATGGCTTGTATAGAAAGCTAGGATATTACCCGTTTCAAGGAGTGTAAAATGCAGTATATGCATCAATTATATTTTCCAATATGTTTGGTATAATCGAGATGTACTGGTTTGAATGCTGAGTTGTTTGTAGTTCTAATGTATCTGTTGTGGCTTGTTGGTCATTAATTTGTTTAGTACCAATGACACAGTGTGAGTGGTTGATTGTACTGTCCCTCCCTATAAGTTAATGATTCTTTGTTGTGTGGCCTTGTGCCACATGTGCAGGAAGCACTATTTAAACTTTGTAAGTGAGTTTGTGAATTTTTTTTTTCTTTTTGGTTTCACGATGACCCCTGTATATACCTCCCCTGGGGCTAGCTCTGAGAACTGAGAATTAGAGTCCAGTTTAAAGAGTTCGCCACACTATCTCAATGGGTGATGGTAACACCGCTCAGAAAGTCGCCAGCTCTACATACCTTAAGTAGATCCCGAGCTTCCATTACAAGCAGCTCAGCCGCCTCTTTCTCTGTAAGACCTCGCCGGCCTGTCACCCAAACATGCTTCAGCTTGTTGCGTTGTGCAGTGTCGAATGTTGTCTCACCATCCAATTCTTTAGACCTGCACAAGCGTTACTCTTCATTTCTTAGTATCTGTAGTTGACAACAACCTTCCACGTTATGAGTACAACTACAGACATTAACTTACGAATAAAAATGCTCAAAAATGGTGATAAAAAAGCCAATAGCAGTAATAACTAATTCGGGACCACAAAGTAAATCTTGATATTCATCTTAGTCGTCAGATAGGTACCGTATTTACTTGCATAATGGTCGCCATTGTGTAATGACCATAAATTTATAAGATGTACAAAGGAATTTAAAAAAACTGCATCAGACTATAGAGAAAAAAAATGCCAACTGACTTTTCGGCAACAGAAAAACGCCAACACGTCGGCGTAATGTTCATTTTTTGGTAACGCGGCATGCACACGCCACGTACACAACTGGTGTCGAGCTCTCGAAACATATCTCGGAACTGAATGTTCATGAGTTGTGAGAAAATTGATTCTTAGCCCAGAGACTTCACAGCACTGTAACTGAATGTATGCGGTAGTCAGATGACCTTACGCTTGGCGTATCATGATCATTTTCTTCTGCCAATCATATCGCACTGCTGAAGTCCGTGAGTTTTCTTTGGCTCCTTGGCGGGCAGGAAGTTTGACATTACAATATTCACTGTTAAAAAACAAACGGTGTGATTATTTTAGCGTATAAACATAACTTTGCAAACACATATCATGAAGGCATTTTCAAGCATGCAAATAATGAGTGGTGGTATGTTTGCCACACCCCAATTCTTTATGCAAGTTTTTGTTAAATACATGCGATTATTATGCGAGTAAATACAGATTTCTAACACATGATATCAAAATTTACTGTATGTGTGCATGAACTCAGAAAGCCTTGGAAAAAACAGTTCTTACAATTAAGATCTATTGAACTGTCTGCTAAATGAACACTAATACCGGTATTCCTAAACAAAAAGTTAGGGGCTACATAAGAACTACCATCTCAGGCGCCAGAAAAGCAACGACAGAGACCTTACTCGCTGAGCGTATTCCTAGACGTGTTTGCGCCATGTCCCAAGATGGTGTCAGGTAAGTCACTGCTTATTATTCGCCTCCCCGCGCCAGGCTAGAAACAAATGAAGGCATGATGAGCGCTGACGATTTACCACGGCTATAACAAGAACACGGTAAACTTTGTACTTTTGAAACGTATTATTTAGCATTTGAATTTGTTTGCAAATTAATTACAGTAACAAAGAGATAAAAATCACGGATTATAACGGTCACAATTAAAATATTGAATAACTACTTCTTGTTAAAAGTTAAAACAGTAGGTACAGTAGCCACGCGATCGCAGTGTTTCCATTCATATTTTTATGCTGATTATGACCTGAAATGTTATATTAGCATTTTATTCGGGCACGTGGAATTATATTCAAAACATAATTCGTAGTCACTCTTAAAATATAATATATTATTACGCCGCAACTAAATACAAAAAACTAAGGTATTGTCACGGTAACAGTGGCACATAAATTAGGTCTCTCATCGCCTCTAACGCACTAAACCGACAAGTTTTTTTTGTCACAGGCTATTACTTGATCATACTTCAAGCAATGGCTCTATCATTTCATTGAACACATATCTCTAGCAAAGTGAAATTCATGCTTCAGTCGAAACTTTGTTTGTATCCAGTAATTTCATTTTGAAACAGGCTCTAATAACCTGGATGTCGACGATACATAAACCTCACTTACCTTACCATTTATTTTGAAATATATAAAGAAAAAAAAGGGGGTTTTTGAAAATTTTTGAAGGCTTCAGAATAACACTGATACAACGTGCGAGCGGTTTTAAAATACGTTGCCTGTCAACTGTCAACGACTGAAATGTGCTTCTATTTATCAATATGTTGATAGTAAATATATAGCATATGTTTAGTTGTTTCTAAAAAAAAAAAAAAAAAACATATTTTTTTTTGTGAGGTTAAATGTTTACTACCTACGATTTTTTTTGCATGATTAGGGCAATGTGGACAAATTAGAATGCCTATATTAATAATATTTACGCTGTGTTATTGTTATTTTATATGCATCAAAATGAAAAGCGAAGATGCATTCGTAAATTTTAATTGAGTATAACGTGTTGTTATGAGCGTTAAAAATTATCCCGTAAAATTAATTGTTTAAATGTGTCCTTTTAATATCTAAAAAAACACAAAATAAGATATGTGCATCTGAACGTGACGACAAATTTGTATCGTTCTAGACACAATATTTCTTATTTTAATGTTAGCAAAAAAACAACAAAAAAAAATTCTCACAGAACGTAAAACATTAAAAAAATTATTTTTATATATGTTTTGTATGTTATTTACAGCAAAAACCAATTAGTTTGTACTCTTTACAAATAGTTGATTATAACATTGTAACGGTAGAATATCATGTTATTTTAATGTGTAGAAACGATATTTCCTAAAATTAAAGTAATCGCACTACCACTAATAATATTCTGCATAATATAAAAGAAAATAAAAAATACTTTTGCATTAGCTGGGATTCGAACCCACAGAATTTGCTTACCGACCGAGCGTCTTGCTGCCTGAGCCAACTGGGCTGATATCGTTTCAGAGCAAAAATTTTATACTTAAGCCAGCATTTAGCAAACTGTCTACAAAATATTAATTTTCTTATTTATTAATAGTTTTAAGTTTTTGAAAAGCTTGTAGCTTATCACTTAACATTCTCGCCATCGTAAAGTTTTATTTTAAGTACCATTTTCTTGTGTTTGCCGACTCTCGTATTGTTAAATACGATTTTCGGCAGGCAAGCGGTAATATACGGTTTACCTGTTCGTGCATGAATAATGTGCTACCATCTCGGGACACAGAAGCGCAAGGGTTCGGTCCTATCTCGCAACCGTATTCCTAAACGTTCTGAAGGTATCGGATAAGTCACGGATTATTATTTGTCGTCCCGTGTGCGGTTATAAATAAATGAAGGCGACGCTGGGCAGTGCTTTTTTATAGAACAAGTAGCAGTGACTTTCAACAGCTATTTAAAACAAATACGTTAATTTTTTACATTTAAAACGTAATGTTTTGCAATTTAAATTGTTTCCTTCAAACTAGAATAAATCATAAATACTGTAATATAGATTAAAATATATCTTATATATCTTTCAAAATTTAAATATTAAAAATAAAGTTACAATCTCTAGTGCAAAGTAAAAAAAAGTAAGTCATATTTTTTTGGTATCTACGTGGACGTCTTTTGCGCGTTCGAGATCTACAAATGCGGAAGCTTACGTTCCAGAAAGCATGCACATCACTCATTGCCCTAGCCTATAGGCGCAAGTAACTAACTGGCGTCCTGTCTTTTTCGCCGAAACTCACCTCTACGAGACATAACTGTAATTTTGATGATTAAGGTGAGTTGTATACATCTGCACCCTATAGAAGATTCTGTAGCAAGATTTCAATGATCGAAAAGCACCGCTAAAACACCCATTTTTGCCATTTTGGCCGCTTTACAATATGCTGTAATGAATACTGTTGAACCAGAAATTGGTATACACATGTATAGTAATCTTCGAGTAATATTCCTAAGCAGACATCACTCATGTGCGTTGAGCAGTTTTCGAATAATCTGGTAACGGTCGAATCTCGGCGCACCTCTTGGAAGCCTGGGAAAACTGCTACCACAATGACGTGCGCACGTATGCAGGACCTCGAAAGCTTTTCTTCTTTTTCTTTAAGTCTACTTTCCATTGTCCGTTTGTGTATTTCCCAATTTCTCCTCCACATTAAAAAATCAAACATACGGAGCTAATGTTATCAAACTTGATAAAAATATAGTGCAGTAGACAAAGTTGATTAGACTTATATGTACTTAGTTCATATTTTCATAATGGCGGTCATTTAAAACGTTTTTTCTTCATGAGATAAACAAAACTAATTTTTTGAATAGAGACGTTGTTTACATTAGCCTATCAAAATGCTGGTAATGTATCTTAAGTTTTCTTGATCACATGAGTTATCTACACTAACCACGCATCTAGAAATCACCAAATTCTGTACATATGTTTGATATTAACGTATTTTTAATATATCATTTTAAGTTTTTAACACATGATGATTCAGAAAATTTTTTATTAGTACCGCGTGGAGAAATTTATGATGAGGTAAGTTGAAAATGTAATTTCAATGATTACGTGAAATGGGTAACAGTTTAAAATTGACTTAATATTTTTTCTTCTTTTGATAAAATAGGCTATTTGGTCTTTAATTGTTTCAGTACTTGTTATATTTCTTTACATTTTAAGAAATAACATTTTGTAGTTATTTTCTGGTTAACATTACTACCACTATAATTCACTTTGCAGAAAAATTTTAGGACATATTTTTGACACATATTTCATGAGCTA
>PNEQ01096260.1:0-18070 GCA_003012365.1 Medauroidea extradentata
ACACACACACACACACACACACACACACACACACACACACACACACACACACACACACACACACACACACACACACACACACACACACACACACACAGTGAACCCTCGATAACTCGGACTAAAAGGGGGGAGAAGCTGTCCGAGTTACGATTTGTCCGTGTTATCGAGGGGTGTCCGGGGAGGTTGGGTAATCAGTCATTAATCACAATAAACGCGAAGAAATTAGTACGCTGTTATTTCTACAAGCAAAAGCGGCTGCAATAAATACTGTTTTGTACGTAACTATCGTATCAATTTACCGGAGGGCCACCATGCAGTGGGAAAATTAACGTAACATGTTTTCGTCTGGTTGGCGACAGTCAATGTGCGTGCACGTGTGAGAGAGATAAGAAATGATCGTTGGAGATAAGCTAGGGAGGTTGCGAGCGGAAGTTGTCAAGGTCAACCAGTACAGTCTCGTGCAATACAAACGCCACACGTGACCACACGCATCTCACACAAGATGTTTACATTGAAAAATACCTTACGTCCGTATGTTACAGCGTAGGGGCAGCAGCCAACTGCTAGCCTGATAGTTACTCTACCCTCCTTCAAAGTTACAAAAGTTGAAAAATAATTTTCCTCTTATACATGAATAAAAACGGTACTGTAATTAACAATCCTTCTTGGTCACTGTACATTATGTGAACACATTTTAACACTACTAATTTTAAAATTTAATTTAATGTATGTAAATTGCATCATAGAACACATAATTTACAGCTTTATTCTTACACAAATTATCATATTATAAAGCAAAAAAAAATTTAGTAATGTTCTACAGAGTTACCGTATTTACTCGCGTAATCGCCGCATATTTTTGACCAAATTTTAGGCCCGAAAAATGGGGTGCGGCCATTATAAGGGGTTTTCAAAAAATTACCTTCTAAAATTTTTTGGTGTAGAATATAACAAATGTACATTTTTGTCTATATTTACTCGTTCATAACGTGACCATTTCTTCTAAAATAAAGAAAAAGATTTACTCGGTGTAGAGTAAACAAGGAAAAATTAAGATTACAAAATCTTGTTAATCCATTCATGTGCGTCACTAAATGAAAATCGTTTAAAATTATCCCAAATAAGACGTTTACATTTTACGGTCCATTACACGTACGCTATTATTTCCCGTGAAGTAGTTTATAAACAAATCCGATTCACGCTTAAAACGTTACCACTCTCCAGACGCCGTTACGTTATCAACAGAGCATCATCAACAAGCGAGCGTGACTCATCGTGTCCGGTTTGGGCATGGATGTTGTGTTGTTCTTTCACCACCCACATCAGCTCTTGAAAACATTGTTGTTAAAGGGGCGTAAAACCTTCTCACCAATTTTTCTACATCGCAATACAAAGCAATGATTTTTAATTTTTCTTTTTAATGTCCGGGACAATTTGTTTTGCAACCCTGAATTCATTGTACATACCAGAACAAAATAATTTTCCGTTTATGTGTCATTGTAACCCGTAGTTACCGTCATTTCACAAGCACCACATTGAAATGTTTATTTACGACACACGTGCATGCCTGGCTCGCAGGACGAAGAGGGAGGAAAGATAAAGAAGTGAGAGGTCGGCCTGCTGCGTTGCATCTTTACTCACGCGTCGCGCGCCTCGCTAGCAACATTTTACCACACGGAATTTGCCAGATATTTACTGTGGGATTATTAAAGGCTAACCTTATCAGACAGTCATATTGGAAAAAAATTCAAAATAAAGACATCTCTTATATAAAACTGAAATTTGATACAGATTTCACTCCCCTTCAATTTTCCCAAAGTAGATTACTCATAGATGGCCTGTTCATACACAACATTTTAACCAACCACATTTCCTGTCCCAATATTTTACAATACATTGGCTTAAAAGTCCCTCATCATGGTGCAAGGCCAAAAGGCTTATGTAAATACTTAAAAGGTAACAATGGCGTACTTTTCAGACTAGTTAGTAACTATAACATACTGCACACCAAATTTGACTTTGCTTAACAACATATGCAATTTTTGTTTGTAAAATTTTTGACGGTATTTCTTAGGCAGCTTCCCCTCCCCAGGTCGATCAGGATAGCAGGATATCTGCACCTGGTTCACACGGGCTGGGGCAGCTGTTACCTTTCGTACAACTACCTTGCTAGGTAGGCTGTTTGTAATTTATTTATGTATTGAACGTTGCATCTGTTCAGTTGTACTTAGGTGTTTGGTGTCTGTGTCTTGTTTCTTCTGTCTTGTCCTTGTAGTAAATGTTCCGGTTGTAGCTTTAAGAACTTTGCTGTTGTTACAATTGTATAATTTGTTAAATAAATAAAAAAAATTTAAAAATAATGAGTTGCAGAATATCGAATTTGAAAACCATTTTAAATATCGGAAACAGATTTATGTAAAATGACAATACTCAACTCTGAACATGGATTTGTGTTATAATAGTCTTCAAACCCACATCAAATGCTGGTTGATACCTTCAGCCATTATTAAAAGAACAGGGGTAGCCACCCTCTAAATGGACTAAACGTTTGTGCCATCGGGATAGTGTAACATTTGACGATGTTTTATTGAGTAATGCGAGCTTTTTAATAAAAATGGTCCTGTTATTACAACTGTCTAGGGCTCATAGTTTTCGTGAAAAATGCACGCGAAGCTTTGGCTGAAGCGATAGAGTACCAGGAGAGCATAGGCAAAACTGCGTACATTGTGTTTGGAAGTGCTCAATTGCTCTATCCAAAATGGGTAATAAAACATTACATACAAGAAATATATAGTGGAGCCCCGCAACTACGACAAGCGATAATTCTCGAGAATTTTGTCGTGGTTGCGTCGTTGTCGTAGTTGCAGAAATTCCCAATTTGAACCCCTAAAAAAAATTTTTTTTTGTTCAAGTCGGTGTTTTTCTTGCTATAATACCGTGTATCAGTGTTACTCTCATTATTAACACGGTTTTTTAAAACAAAGTAATGTTTTTATATTAAACGCTGACTTTTTCTGAAGATTTTGATACCAGATAAGCCTATATTACCCTCCCCAATTCGTGTTGAAAGATAGAAATAAAATTGAAAACGGCGATGGCGCGAGGCCCGCAGTGGCACGAGTGACGAATATTGACTCGAGTGTGCTGCGCTCTGTGCCAAGCATCGGCAACTAAAGAGCTTGTACTGTAGCACATTCTGACGGAGCGATAAGTCTTAGTTTCTGAGCTGTCCACTGGGGCGCTTCATGGGCCATTAGCTTCTACGGCACAGCTTGTGCCTGACTGGTGACTGTCTGTCTGTGTAGTATAATATTAGTGTTGCGTACTGGAAATATGTTACGATTGTAAAGTGTTTAAACGCTCGATACTTATATATCTCTTACGTTAAACGCTTCTACAGGATTGTACAATATAATAAACCCATTTTTTAAAAATCACGAAAAATTTACAGTGCGCGACGTAACTTGCCGACTGCGTGCAGACCAAAATAAAAACAATACCTACCCCAGACGTATTAAATCGACTTCTCTGCTCACCAGAAAATAAAAATAAACCACAGAAATATAAACACAACTTCTTGTCGGCAAGGAAAATGAGTTGCGTGAATGTAACGAGACATATTTTTGGTGTCGGGCGTAGTAAAGTAAAGTGTTGAATGTAGCAACGGTAATTTTTTAGCGCACGATAATATATTTTCAGCGTGTTGTTACGCAAAATCGCGGTAAAATGAAACTTAGTAATATTTTAATTGTACGGCATCTTTATTTTTGATTAAATAATATACAAAGTGCTTAAACATTTCCTACAATTTTGTTCTATTAAAGCAGAAATGTTTCCCGATCACGCTGAAATTAAAAATTGTAGACGTATACACAATAATATTGGATTTATCATTTCTTATTTAAAAATTATAAGTGGGCTCTCAAAACAATAGGTAATTATATAGGTGATTCGGAATAAAGTGAGCACTAAAAAAAGCCCTGATTAATTTTTATTTTCTGCCAGTTTATATCTTTCCGCTACATGTAAACATCAACATTGCCACGTGCTTTTATTTACATAGTCTTGTACAATGTTTACATTTACGTTAAAGTGCTCCGATAAATTTTAGCTACAATATGTACTCATTAAATGCACGGGGGCTGAATACATGCTATACTCAGTAGTAATCTTAGTTATAAATACCTACGAGTTAACGTCTTAAAACACTGGTTTCTCTGCGTCTACTCTAACGGCGCTATTAATTACAGTTACGAATCTCGTAAATCCATGCACAGTATATTCAAATTTTTAAATTAAAACCGTCACTAAAAAAACACACGACACACGTAACTCAAGAATTAAAATGCCGTTCAACATACTGCAGTGAACGACGACGTTGAATGTGTTTATCAGAAACCCATATTCATTACACAACGAAAAAACAAACTGAATGACGCAATGCGGCGAAAACCTAACTCTGATGCCATCTGTCGGTGAAATTTTAAACTATCTCTGCGGCGCGAAGCAATAGCGGCTTGTGCCAACGATAATCGACTCGGTTGCGTCGCTTTGTACTGCCGCTGATTAAATAGAATTATACAGTCAGTAGGTATGTCAGTAAGAACTTAAAAAAATATTTTAAAGTATATTAAATACAGAGAGGTCATTTGCTATTGATGTTGTTTCACTAATGCTGTATTCAAATAAGAAAATAAACGGGACTACATGCAGTTATTCGCTACCAACCATACAAACAAAAATGTAACTGTTGTTAATGTTGGCTTATATGCAGTAACAGCTAGTGATATTTTTCAAAGGTTAAATCTTTAGTGCTCACTTTATTCCGAATGGCCTATACACATGTAGTACAGAAAATTAATAACTACCGAGAAGTGTATGTGTACGTAAATATCAGATATGGCTGTTGCACTGATGTAAAGGGCCGCAGTTTATTTGGTCATGTTTGCTTCAAGCGTGGGTTTGTTTTGGCAGGTGTATATGTTACAGAACATTCTAGTTTGGGCCCTTCTGTAATAAGCTGGCACTTTTTGATGATTCATTCACGGTGATTAAGGACGACAGGAAAAGGAAATTTTTCTATACACTGCACGCAATTTCTGTTGCACAAATTATATTATAAACCCGGGAGCAAAGTTTTAAATTAAATGTGTCCAATCACAATACATTTCTGTGTCATGCGTTTTAATCTGGTACAGTTCTGAAGTCAGTTCGCGGCAACAAAAAAAACGTAACGTAAACAAAGTTTCACACGAAGTTAGTAACTGAAGTTTAATATTTTTTAAAGCTCAGATATAACACAACATATCTAACACAATGTGGAAAAAAAAAAACTGTTGTGCGATTGTTTGTTATTCTCGATAAAATTTATTTTTTAAAAAAATCTTTTATTGTGGCCTGCTTCTGTTAGCACATTCTCCGCACTACATAATGCTGGAGGGATTCGAAGCTGTCTTTGACGTTCATTGGAGGGTCCAGGTCAGTAGCAAACAGTTCTTCCAACACTTGTAGCGCGTTCAAGCAGGCCTCCCTGGAAGGCTGCGGCCTTGCTGGCTCTTCCTCACTCTCCCCTTCATCTGACGAGTCATTTTGAGTGACGAAGTCGTCATCGCCGCGTTCGCCCCAGACTGCCATGTCGTCATCTGCGCACAAAAACTCCTCGTACGTACATTCCGGGGCAAGCCTCTTCCACGTAGTCTCATTGCATGGAGCCACATAAGCGGCACTGAGTTGGAAATTGGCCGACGGCCCAGGCTGGGGGGCCGACGACGGTCCAGGCTGGGAGGCAGACAATGGGCCAGGCTGTGGGGCCGACGACGGGCCAGGCTGGGGCTCAGCATCACACACGTCCATCACGCCGGGGTCGTCGACGTCTTCCTCAGCATCCGCTGCGGCCAGAACAGCAGGTAACGGAGCTTCGCCGACAACGAAGTGGGCATGCCGGAAGCAGTTACGGATTGTCTCCGCGCTGATGCAATTCCACGCCCTTGAAATTTCGTGCATCGCCATGAAAACATCCCACTTCTTGATGTCCCGCCCAAGGTCAAGCTCCCTCATCATGTTTGCCACCCGTTGATTGGCGAAGTGCACCTTCATGGCTTTGATCACGCCCTGGTCTATGGGCTGCAGGGCACTGGTTGTGTTTGGCGGCAAAAACATTAGTTTTACGTTAGTAAGCTTGTCAACTTCTGGGTGGGCAGGACAGTTGTCGATGAACAGCACTGCTTTTCTGTTCTGGCAAGCCATATAAGCGTCAAACTCCTTGACCCACTTCGTGAAGGTCAACAATGTCACCCATGCCTTCTTGTTGAAGTCGTACCGACATGACAGTATGTTGTGTCCCTTGAACGACCGAGGCTTTTTGTACTTGCCGATGACAAGTGGCTAAAGCTTGTGTGTACCATCCATGTTGGCATAGACGAGAACAGTGAGGCGCTCCTTACTCTTCTCGCCACCCGCGCATTTCTCCCCCTTCACAGCAAGTGTCCGGCTTGGCAACATGTTGTAGAACATGCCCACCTCATCTGCATTATAAACGTCGCATGGATTGTAGTCCTTGAGGATCCCCTGCAGTACAGGCAATTTAGCTATCAACAGCGTCTACTGGCAATGACCCGCTTTCGTCGCAAACGTTATGGATGGAGATGGTGTGGCGTTTCTTAAAACGGTCAAGCTATCCCCTTGAAGACTTGAACCCTTCAATTTTCCTTTTTAAAGCGAAGGTGTCAGCCTTTTCCAAAATCAAAGGCCCATTAATAGGCACACCTTGCGCCCGCTTCTGTGTGAACTAGTCGAACACCGCCTTCTCCAAGTCAGGGTTATCGGACACACAAAGGTTCTTGACCTTGACACAGTGTCCTTCCTTCTCTACAGCGTTTATGATCGCGTCTTTGTTTTTCAACAAAGTGAATAATGTTGAAGTCGGAATATTGTGACGCCGTGCAATCTTCGACTTGGTCGTCTTGCCTTCCTCCACTTCCTTCATCATCTGGTACTTCACCAGAAGTGTCAACATTTTCCACTTGGTTCCGCTCATCTTATAAAAGCAAGTGGAAGTCGTATCCGGTAAACGTTCAGAAGTTCGTCTACAATTGAGCAAAATACTTAATCAAAACCGTAAATGTAATCGTAATCTAATATAATCGCACACAAAGGTCGTCAATAATCAATCCAGTCAGTTCCAAATAAAATCCAAAGTCAAAATCCAATAAAACAAAGCCAAGAAACGTATGCTATGTCATAAGATGTATCCAAAAACCAAGCTACGCGCGATCTGTGTAAACACACAATGGCAAGGGCGACGCATGAGACAAACAAAAGGGTTTTTTTTTGTGTCGCCCTCTCATTCGCTGACTTTGCTCGGAATCACAAAGGAGGGTATAAGGGCTGAAGAGGAAAACATGAGCTGCTTGGCCATCGCTGTTGCTACGCACGCAGTCGATGTACAGAGCAAGCTATAGGATGTTTACGGTAAAGTGAACACTTTTCAAAACCATTTCCATGAGAACAGCAATGAATAAATATATTTTGTAGTGGTCGCGGACATAAAATTTTAGTTGTGTTTAAAATATACTCTATGTCTAATATAAAAACGGAAATGTTTATCATAAATAGGCGACGGAAGAATGCAAATTGGCCAAGAGAAAACAGTAACCTGGCGCTCAAAAGTGTTCACTTTACAGTGAACAGTCTTTACGCGTAAGCCATAGACAGTGCGCATGGTGTGAGTAGGAGCAGAAACGGAGAGGGAGAAACAGGACGGAAGAGAGATGCTTCATCACATTACCTGCTTATCTTCGGTGTTGTGTGCACGGTCAAACTTACCAGAGGCGCGGCCTACCTATCAAGGCGCGGCGCAAATGTATTTCAGCAGACGTTTTTAGTTTTTCGCCTATTTTTTTTTCTTTAATAGCTGCGACTTATTTATTAACGAACATTACCTCTATATATTATTGCACGCTTACAGACGTATTTTAAAACATCTTTCCTACTTGAAATAGTATTTTTAATAAATGCATTTTTTGATTTTAATTAAAATTTTTTTTAAGGGGATCGAGAATATTGTTGTAGTTGCGTTGTTGTCGTAGTTGCCGATGTCGTAGTAGCGGGGTTCGACTGTAGTACAGTAATTTGCAAGGGAGATATCCACCCTACCAAAGTGACGTTTAACCGAACAAAAATTGCCTATTTTACGCGCACATTGGCCCCCGCGAACATAGCCCCTCCCCCCTAAGTTTTGAAACTTAAATTTGGAAAAGCTAAAATATCGCACATAGGCCCCCCTGTGTGTATTTCACGAGAAATGAGAAAGTTGATGTCTGGCAACCATGTACCGCATGCCGTCATATGAGTTTATTTTGTGTATCGTATTCGCTCATGTACCCCACGCACCTTTTATTCCCCCCAAAATTTGGATTATAAAAATTAGGGTGTGCAGCTCACATGGATAATTAGTATTTGAAGTCCACGTAATACGTGGTTAGGTAACTGACGTGCGTAGAGACTTGACAACAGCGCGGTAGGCTAGGCGCACAGCCATGCAGCTGGAGGAATGCTGAGCTGGAGGCGCGATCGATAACTAGTCATGAGTTTAGGCGGCATTGTTCTCGGCGTGTAGCAGATAAGTGTTTTTGTAGTGGCTCTGTAATGTTAGTATTTTGATAGTTCTTTGAGGAATCGAAATGTCAAAACGACGATTGTGTTCGTTTACAGTGTGAGAGAAGCTAAAAGTAATTAAGGAAGCAGAAGAAATATGAAATTGCACAGTACGTCATAAATACATCACAGCGTTGTGTATTAGAGATTGGTGCAAACTGTAAAACAAGTTACAGGATACCATACCAACGTCAATAAGTTCGTCGTGACTAAACATTTTGGTCTACTTAGGCTGGATAATGCCGGTAATTTTATTTTGCTTCGCATGTTTATTTAGTGTTATATCACACTTTGCACACCTCATGTACTTTTGTTCGCACTTTCATTGCTTTGTGTGGACTCTCGTACGACATAATGAAGTTTATATTACAGTTTACACTACTAATTGTTCATTTAGTTGGTTTTTGGACTCATCTTTTTGCTTTTTAACAAATTTTATTCGCACGGAAGCCATGCAGATATGTTTACATTTGATAACGTGGGACGGCCGGCCACTCTACACCACACGGTCAGGCGTTCTATGGCCCGTCCAACCCGTGCAGTTGAACAACTGATTGTTTACGTTTTTTATACATACATGGAAGTGATTCGTTTTTCTTACCTATTGAATTTGTTTGTATAAAATTAGTTACTGTGAAACAGTGAACCATGTTATGTGCTAGCAAATTGAAGTGTGTTTTTTTTTTTTATATATATAAAAAATTTGGGGTGATACTTCATAACTTAATTTTTTTTCTTTCATACAGAGAACGTAAATAGAAATAGTACATCACTAAAACATACCTAATGTTGACAAATTTTAAATTTTTCTGAAAAAAAAAATTCAAGATTGAGCACATAGGCCTCCCCCTCTTTTTTTTTTTAATTCAAAATTTTGGAAAAAATAGGGGGCCTATGTGTGCGTAAATACGTAAATTTAAGAGACAGTAAGAAATGTATTGTGAATGATTACATTGATCGTATGAATATGCACAGCCGCTATTGTGGTGTACAACTTCGAGAAAAACGAGGGAGTGGTACGGTCCTACCAATGTGTGTGTAACATGTAGGTACCGTATTTACTCGTGTATAATGCACACTTTTATTCCAAAAAAAAAACTGATAAAAATTCGGGGGTGCGCACTTAGACGGAAAATCGAAAAAAAAATACGTAGAATAAAGGTCGTCATGAGAAAAAAAAGGGATGGGGAAGGCAGAGTTGTAAACTGGCGGGTGTCAAGCGTGGGAGGCAGAGAGAGAATGTTTCTCGTGGCCTAGTTCCATCATTACTACACTTCCTTTTCTTTTTCTCTACCCCCTCCACACCTATTTTCTGCTGTAACTGTCACTGCTAAAACCCAATTTTTTTGTTTCCCTTGGCAGGAAAGTTCGTGGGTGGGCAGAAGCAATATGAGAAGTTAATTTCGGCATCTTATGATAACCATCTTTCCAAGGAAAGGAAGGAAAGAAATAAAAAAGGGCGACACTGTTCTTTTTTTCCGTGGGAGAGGAAAGGCAAGGCAGGGTGGTGATTGGGGCCCCACAGTCTACTGCTTGTAGCCACCCCCTGCCGCATTCCTGAGCCTTTCTTTCTTCTCAGTGTGGGTCGCACAGTAAATTAAAAAAGGCAAGCTTGCTCTGGGCACACTCTGGCCTGTGTGTCATCTTTCCTCTCTCTTTTCTTTGTTAGCCACGGTTCCTTCCCTCCTCCCCCCTGGCCTATTCATTGTAGCCTCCATTGCGCTCTTCACGTTTTTTACTCCCATCATTTTTATATGCTTGCAAGGCAAGTTTCCCTGGAACTTGTTGCAAAGATCGTGGTGCGCATTATGCACGAGGGTGCACTATACACAGATATGTACAGTATTTTGTATTGCTTTTCAAAGTTGTAATACAAATGCATAATACAAGTCACCCCCTTTACGCAACATGTTACGTGAACTATTGAGAAGAAACACATGTGAGGGTGCACTTTATTGCCTGCCAGGTATGCAACCCGTGTTGCAAAGGTGGTCGTACGACCATAATTTATTTGAAATAAAAGGACCATTTTTATTACAAAGCTTGTATTACTCAATAAAACATCGTCAAATGTTCCACTATCCCGATGGCACAAACATTTAGTCCACGTAGAGGGTGGCCAACCCTGTTCTTTTCGTAATGGCTGAAGGTATCAACCAGCATTTTATGTGGGTTTGAAGACAATTTTAACACAAATCAATGTTCAGAGTATTGTCATTTTACATAAGTGTTTCCGATATTTAAAATAAATATGATTTTCAAATTCCTTATTCTGCGGTCATTACGCCCATAATATTACACTTAGGTATAAAGTGTCCTACATATGTCCTACTTTATTTTCCGTAAGGAATCACCTCCCTGCGTTTGTACCTGTAGTTTAGGCCTCTCCCTGTATATGCAGTGGAACACCTGAATTACACTTCTCAGGGGACCAGTAAAAAATTGTGTAAAATGCAGGAAAGTGTAATCTGAGGGAAGGTTTATAATGCAAAATCATTAAATGGAACCAAATACAAACAGTGTAAATGGCAGGAAAGTGTAGAATCAGGGGATGTAATTCAGGTATTCCACTGTATATGTATATATTTTTTTTATCATTATGAATTTCAAACAAAAATACATGGGAATCACATATAACAAAGATAAACGAACATGTTGCGTTACTTAAACCAAACAGCCACCATTTTCGTGTCTCTATCGATAATCTCGAAACTCGCTTTCGACTTGCGGTCGAAAATCTATTTTCTCGATTAGTATATTCAATATCTCGAGTCGGACATAATTTACTACTGAACTCGTTAAAAATTGCGCAATTATTTCGTAATTTCGCGCATAATTGATCAATTTCGCGATATCAAACAGAAGTGGCAAATTTCGCAATTTCCAGCGCTGCAGAAAACAGGTGTCTCTAGTAATAACAGGGGTGTAACAAGAGAGTATGTATGTGTGATGGGACTGTTTTTAACTTGTCTACAGTTCTAGCTCTGTTATACCATGACTTGGTTAATTTTGAATGTTGTTATTTTCTTGAATTTGAACTTCTGTGGATAACTTGCTAGAAACTCACTGCAGATCTTCCATCCGAGACGAATATACGGTAAATGATACCATACGTACATCTATTGTGTCATGTCAAAGTTCACTGGTACAGCCAGTAAACTGGTACGTAAAATATGAACTGCTTCTCAAAATACCTAATATCTCTGTAGAACAAGATTTATGCAGTTGAGCCTCGCAACTACAACAGTATTCCCAATCTCCATTGAAAAAAATTTCAATGCTAATAATTTACAAGGAATTAAGTGGAAAAATTGAATACAATGCAAGTAGGAGAATTTATTTAAAAATACTGAATGTTCATTAGAATTCAGCAATAATATAAGCAGTTACAGTAAATCATTAAGCCGCAGCTGAAAAATCATTGAAAATGTTCCAAAAATCTTTGCTAGAATTCACTTGCGTGGCATTCGAAAGGCTGTTCTGTGAAGCAAGGCAAGCCATGTAGTCTCTTTCCCATCTCTTCTCCCTTTCACTCACATACAAAAACTATGTACTCCTGCTTATCTCTGGTTTGGATTTGCTACAGCTCAGATTTGGCTTCCCTGACCTTGAGGTTTTTTAGACAAGCAGCAAGAATGGTGAATGAAAGGACGCATTACTGTTTACCTGTGTCAGTGCGCCTGCTAATCTGAGTGTCACCATTTGGTGCTCACATAATCAGCAGTTACGTACATGTTTTTGTCTTTTAGTTTATCGATTTTAAGGACTTTCTCCACCTGTCTGGCGGACACGTATTCATTTTTTCAAGTCTGCCCATAACACATCCAACTTGCCCAAATTTTTAAAACCCACCTAGTTTGAAATATTTAAAAAAATTTAATAACTCTGTAAGTTGGTTGTGTCCCTGACCCACACTGAGTTTTTTTTTGTAGCTGTCAATTGCAAGTTTCTAGTAGGAAATGTCAACTAAAGGTAGCACTTTGTGAAACCATGTGTACTCAGAGAAGTAGTGGGCTACAAAGAGGGATGGGATGGCCATTTGGTGATATTCTACTGATTATGGCCTAGGGGAACTATCATAAGATATGTTGGGGTGCTGTGAACATCAGTAATATGTTAGTAATAGTTAATTAAAATAAGTAGTAATGTATCTATCTCAAATGATATCAGTAGATTCCTACAGGCACATATTTAATTCCTGCCAAACAACATTTTTATTAGAAAGCATAGTTTGTTTTATATACACAGTTTGGCACCTTTGACAACGATTAAGTTATCTTTATAAAAATGTGAAATTATGAATTTGCAAGCGAGAGATAGCTGCCTCCTTGGTAACTTGGAGATAATTCAAATAAAAATTTGTTGGTAATCATTATGTTGAGCCGTTATGACAATGTTTCGGACTTATACCGTATTTGCTGGCGTGTAGGACAACCCCACACATAAGACGAGTCATGGTTTTGAAGGTACAAAATCATTAATTTTAAAATTCCCGGCATAAAAATATGTTTTTCCTTTGCCAGAAACATTAAAAATGTGGTTTTAATATTTTTAATGCATTTATTACCGTTATATAAGCATCATAGAAGACGCATAAACCAATAACATTGGCTACTACTGCCCTCTGGGTGCCCAAGAGCCAAGGAAATGCACGGTGGTGGGACACTTGGCCGGCGACGTCATCAGTTGCTGGCAGCTGTGCGCTACTTGGCAATGCCAGATTGAGGCACATTGCGCACTACATGGCAACGTCGGGTTGCAACAGCTGCTTGCAAGGTCATTGCATTCTTGTACGCTTTTGTCGCCTGTCAGCCAAGCACTAGCTAGATACATGAATGTGTGGTAAGGTACGTAGATCCTCGTTTTCTACGCCCGAGAGTTTTATGCTGGCGAGACCACGGCCGTAGAACAGGTCAGGACACTCGCCTGGATACTTTGACCTCCTTGTTGTTTGGCTGTAGTTTATCCAGTTACCGACAATGCTATACGTTATTGGTGCTACTGTTAGGGCGGTCGGCTCAAACTCCACCCACTTCCCTCCCACTAAGATAAACAATTTATCAAAATGTATTTTTTATAAATTTATGAAATACTTCCTTTGCCCTTCGCCCTTTCCAGCCGTAAAATTTAATTTCTTAGACTTTTTCACTATCGGTTATTTGCTGGTTAGTGAGTAGTTATGATGATAAATGAATTGTGGTAAAATTTGTGTAAACTAGAGGAAATTAAATCATTAGTGCCTAGACTGGCTGGTGACAGGAGGTTTGGTTGAACACAAAGGAATTTCAACTATTTCAGCATGCTGCGCTGTGATTGGCTGTTGGGTCGAGTTTGGAATGTTATGATGCCCCCAGTGTACATGAGCCACTTTTGGCACTACAGTACTTTGTGACCTGATTTTGTGTAACCTTTATATAATTATGTACGGGTGCACACTCACATGTTTTGTTTATCTCGAACCTTTGTTAGACAAGAAACTAAGTTTATTATGTTTCGTAAACATATCTTGTCCTTTATCTTTGTAAGAAAATGTATACAGTAAGTCCTCGTTTAACGGACGGGTTATGTTCCCGGAAAGTGTCCGTTACGCTAAATGTCCGTTAAGAAAATCACACTTTCCCGCTAGAGACAATTTAAACAAATAAGGTTGGGTTCCTGAATCTTGCAAAAATGTATACATTTTGCATAATATTTCCAAAATGATGCATCTTAGGAAAAAATTTTATGGGATAATGAGTATTTGTATTAAAGTGATAAACAAGAAACGTTGTATGATATTTTCTGTGTCTCCAACGGTTTTGAAGATATTCTCAAAAAACTGCTTTGAACAAAAATTTTGCTAAGTCCGAATGCATAAAAATTTAAAAATATTGTAGACTAAGATTAATGATTATTTTAAAGTTTAATTTCAATTTTAAACGGGTAAAGTTAACATTTCTCAAAGTCTGGTCGTCAATCCACAATGAAAGCATTTTCTCCATTGTCTCCATAACTGACCTATAAGTGTGCGAGTAACTTTCTTAGCAGACAATGGTGTGAATTTAGGCAAATCAAGTGCTCGCGCGATGTATGAACACCTCTGACCTGATTTGTACCGATGCAACAATCCATTTATATTTCGGGAGTTACAGATCATCAACTTTTTTGTAGAAGGTCCTGCCTATAGCGTAGCCATTCTCCCTAACAATAGATTATGATTACATAACATAACAAACAATAATCTATGAAAAATTTAACGAGTGACAAACCATATTAACTGTAATGAGTACTAATAATCTATATAAACATTAACGAGTAATGAACTATGTAGACATTAACCAGTAATAAACAATACAAACTTTAACGAATCAATACTTTAAAACCCCTCTACGAACTTCAAGCAGACAAACAGCTGTACGTAAAGTAAATCTCCATAGTGCAACTGAGCGCAAGTCACATCAATGACACACTAGCTGGTCACAAAGCTGCTAGGAATCTGGGTGCTATTTTGGGATAAGAAAAAAGTCACAGTTTCTAGTAACTGCCCCTGGACTATGACAGCTTGACAGCCAATAAGCCCAAACTCTGTGTTGCATCACTCGACTACCTGTACTGTGCGAAAGATGTCATGGGGGGGGGGAGAAAGCTGTGTTGCCAGATGTACCACGGAAGAATGCAGCGCATGGCACTTCTCTACACATCGCAAGAAGCAGTACGTGGTTCTCGGCCTCCTTAAAGTAGCAAATCGGAACTGTCCATTTAAACAAGTTTCGTGTCCATAGTTCGAATCAATGGTCACAAATTAAAGTATCTTTTGTAACTAATGTCTGTTAAGCAAATGACCGTTAATAGAGGAGTTACATACTGGAAAAAAGATCAGAAAAACATACATGAGTGAATTTAACTAAATATTTGTGGGAGCTAATTTATTAGGCCTCAATTATTTTTTGTACAGATGGTATAAATCAAGTTTATTTATTTTATGCCACTTAACTCTTGTATGAAAACAATAAATTTCCAATTCTACTTGATGCTTACTCGTTGGGCGACGGGAAAATATGACGCGCAGTGTCTTCAGAGAGGACGTCGACGAGCCTTTCCCGAAGGTGGAGTTCTGGAGGGCCTTCATCTCTCCACGGGTATGGGCTTAAGCGGGTACTGCCCCCCACAAACAGAGTTGGCTTTTTCCCAACGAGCTATCAAACTTTAGGTTAGCTAGAAACTAGGACGTGAACTAACCCTAAGATTATTGTTGCTGCTGGCCCGAACGAGCTGCAGGAGTGTAGCCACAAACTGGAGGTCTCGGTGCAAGAGGTTGCAGCGTAGGCCTAGTTTTGGTCCTAATCGGACAAGGTTGAGCAAGAATGGCGGTAGCAGGATCTCTCTGGCGAGAAGGATTCCAGGGAGTTAAGGTGAGGGTTTTGACGTGTGATACTGCAGTGGGGCGCTATGATGACAGGACTGATTTGGGAGGGGTGACAGGAAGAGGTTCGAGTAGCAGTGGCACCTCCAGTGACCTGATGAGCAGGACATACCCTCCACAGTCTCTCCTCTAGGTTCAGCTGCAGCGACGTCCCTCTGTGCTGTGTAGATCCTTTTGTACGGGTTTGTTTGGCCAGAACTTCCTTGACCAAGTTTGCTAGCTTTGCACGAGCGGCCTGCCTTTTACCTGCCCTACAGTTGGGCATACCTTGGAATAGTCTACCTTTGGAGAATAGTGAGACGTTACTTGAAAGGAGGTCAGGTGTCCTGAGTAGCTGTGTCAACAAACTACAGGGCTCCAAATGGCCAAAAGGATGAGAAAAAAGGATATGACTTGTGAGTCCAGATGACGTGTCTCACGTTGAGGAACTATTGAGTCCAATGCAAAGCATGGCAGCTATCCCAGCCGCTGTTTCTTGCATGGAACTCGGGCTCCTCAGCACAAATCACAATTTCTGTCTCGGGTTATGTGGTGGTGGGAGATGCCGGTGTGGCGAACCTCCTTTCTGAGAGACCTGCCTAGTGTAGTGCTGTCCAACAGCTGACGAGATGCCGTGGACGGGGTCTCCCAGAACAAGAGTTGGCTTACCGGTCTCCGAGTTTATTTACTTTACAGACCCAAACTGCAGTTTCAACTGTGTGTTATTGTTCATAAAGAACAATAAAAACCACTGTGTGCCTAGTCATTTTGCCATGATGTGGCAGATAGCAGCAATATAAAAGCACTAGCGCCCGTGGGGAGGTCAACGCTGTTAATGTAGGCTCGGCTTGACGTCGTGCTGGCTTGTGTGGAGGCTGTTTCTGTCATTCTCTCATGCGACGGGCGACTTCTCGCTAACGCCTTTCCGTCAAAGTGCAGCGGACGCTGGAACCCTCTTCCTCCCGACGAGAGAAAGTTGTAAAAACAGCAGGCAAATCAGCTAAGCTGAAGCAGAGAAATCTGCTGGAGATCACAAGTGTTGTTTCGGCCGGTGCAGCGAGACACGAGCTTGGTCACAAGAACACTGGACGAGCTGTCCTCGACGACTGGAACACTGCTCTACTCGATGATCAGTAACACTCGTGAACAACTCGGCTCGAGCTCAGAAACACTGCTGCTCGACTTCAAAAGTTGCGTCTTTTATACACGCACTGATGGGCATGGAAACTATGAGTGAACTCTTGATTGGCCGGCCGTCATGGAGGCAGGAGTGCACAATTTCGATGCGTGGCTGGTGGTAGGGGTGTTGACCCTCCCTTCTGAGCTCAGCTGTGTGTGCAGCGGGTAGCATGTAGCCAGGCGGCGCATTGTAATCCAACAATGTCATTCTATCTGCCTCAGACAAGGACGTGAAATGACTAGTGGAGGATGGACACAAGGGAAATATTAAGGATGCTGTCTAGTGCGGAATGCACGAAACATGTGTTGGATAGCAGGGAGAGCTGGGACAAGCTGTGGGAGAAGGAGAAGGGAACTGGCTTAAGGCAAGGCGGAGGCTGGTCCAAGACAATTGGTTTAATTACCCATTATTTAAAGATATTAAATTATGTCAACAAGTAACAATGCTGCCTTTTGTAATTTATGCAGGAAAGAAAAAACAATTTGAGCAACTTGGGGAGACAGACGGGCTCTTAGCAGTCATTTTGAAGGGGAAAAAAAAAGAAAAAGTGTGTGCAAGAAAAGGGAGTTATGGTATTGTGATGGTACATACAGCCATGATAACCTTTATATTAATTTTTAACTTGTGCGCCGGTCAGCAACGAGCGTCCTCTTACCTCAGGGGTCTTAAGTGGGTCCGTAAAAACGACTAGAAAGCAATGACTTTAGTCCAAGATTTCACACTTCTTAAACTAAACGTTTTATTCTTTTTCTTTCTTTTCTTATCACAGTTCAACTATTTAACAGCAAATGAAAAACAAATCAGCGGGCGACACGCCACCTTAGAACACTCCCCGGATACCGATATTTCACTTG
>PNEQ01096267.1:0-14767 GCA_003012365.1 Medauroidea extradentata
TATATATATATATATATATATATATATATATATATATATATATATATATATATATATATATATATTGAGAATAGTCTGTTTGTTATTATTCACTTCTTTTTACCATCTGACCTTGATACTAGTTAAATTATTCTAGTGTAATTCTCTGCTCTTGTAAACTATGTATATTCAATAATGTGTCACAAATGTAAATGGCATTTACTTAATATCAATTTATTTAATCAATTTTATGACATGCTATATAGTTAAAATGTTATGTACTGTACGGAAATTGCTCTTCCATATTTATTTAATGTGTTTGTTATAGCAGTGTGTGTTATAATGTATTTTTAGAACTGTCGTGTACATGTCAATTTATGCTTTCATTGTATGTGTTACTCAATGTAAATGTATACAACTAAAAATGCTCCTTATCCAATAACTGCAATCAAACGTAGTGCGCAGTAATAAATAAATCAATCAATGAAAAACCGAATTTTGTTAAGCATGATTTTAAAAGGAAATTTTTGTAATGAATATCGAGGGTTCAGTTTCGGTGGATTCCGAAAAGTGAGCAAACAGAGTTCTGCGAGGCAACATTTGAAATTTGTTAACGAAAAAAGATACGCTTCTTTGACAATAAGTGAAAAGAAATGCGGGGGTATTTATAAGGTCTCATACAGCTATAACAACACAACAATGTTAAAATGCCTGACTAACTAGAGTGGTTTGCTAAGAGCTCCTTCTCAGAGGTTTCAATCCTCCGTCTCTCCGTACTCATGTCACATCAGGCATATATGAAACTGGGATAGTTGGACACACTCTTGGAAGCAAGTAGACTATGCGTGTACAACAAATAAGACA
The DNA here is from genome assembly GCA_003012365.1 of Medauroidea extradentata. Taxonomy (NCBI): domain Eukaryota; kingdom Metazoa; phylum Arthropoda; class Insecta; order Phasmatodea; family Phasmatidae; genus Medauroidea; species Medauroidea extradentata. The sequence goes on from PNEQ01096267.1 coordinate 844, forward strand.
GATCAAGAAACAGTTGTACAACAACAACCTAATACTTATAAGGACAGCTTTAATTGGCTGAAATCAAATTTCTGAAATAATAAATTTTTGTGCGTGTAAGAGATTTTAGTCAACTGTGAATTGTAAGGCAAATTAGCATGTAAACAATCAAAATAATAATTCAGGCTTGCTCCTTTTATCATGCTTGGGAATTCTGATTCCGTTATATTTTCTTGTCAAATGTATAATCAAGCAGAACTTCTAGGAAGAAGAATCCACATTTCTGTGCCTCGGATTACTAGTTACATTGGGACAGCTATAAGCATGTCTGAAAAGTCACTTAGTAAACTGAAGTAACATTAATAGGAACATGATTATACTTTAAGAGTAAACAGAATACAATAATTCATGTCTCTTTCCTGTGGACATTTCTTCTGTCTTCCTTCCAATCACGCGTTTTGCAAGGAGGTAGTGAGGTACAAAAACGCAGAACAGCTGACCGATTATCACGTGACCACTGTCCCGTAATCATGAATGAGAGAAAGACTACGAAATGTGCATATCGATGGTGTTTAACTGCAAACTCGTATGTCAGAACAGGCAAAAGCACTTAAAAAAACATAGTAATCACAATATATCTCGTAATAACTGATCAGACATCTTTACCTCACAAGAACATAATTTCAAAACTAAATAACACACATATTAATCAATATACGGTATAACAGAGACATATAAGTTTGCTGTATGCGGGGAATTGCTTTGTTTGGACATACGAGGTTACAGTTCAACACCCTCGATATTCAAACGCCCTGACAGTTCTCAAAACCAGAAGGTGGTTTGAAACCAAACATTGACCTCTAGACTCGGGGGAAGCACTACACCACAGTGACGTCACACGCCACCTCCCGGAGTGACGTCACTGTAAACAGACAAGATGAGCTTAGCTCCTCCTCTAGTGGCTTTGCTTTGAAACATACGATCTGCACGTAAAGAATCTATCGCAATGTTCCGGCTTATTGAACGAATACGGTTATGTTTCAGTTCCCTGTGATGTAAGGTAGAGCTAAAATACCAGTAATTGTAATTGTGAATCAATTTCTCAATTTGTAAGAGAACGCCACTAATAAAGCAAACTAAGCGTGGATTGAAATGGAAAATTGTTTTCAGCTCTATAGCGGACATAATAGCACTTGAGTGAAGGCCTAGACTTGCATTCAAAGTAATCCAAGTTCGAATCGTGACCTGGCCATTTTTGCCGCTTCCTTTTCATGTCCTGAATTCTTGGATATTGGCTTAATCTCTAATGACATATCGTTCTGATCTGTTTGATTATTGCACAGAGTGAAAACATTTTATTTCCACGGAATACTGCTGGTGTGTATTCATTTATTTCTTGCGATCCGATTCAGTCCTCAGATTTCCGGTGAAATTCTTAACGACACCTTATGCATAATGGAATAGTTTCCCCTCACAGTAAGTAATCACCACGAGTAGCTTCTACACATGCCACTATCCAGCTAAAGTAGCACATGCTAGACCAAATGTATGATTAATTTTCGTAGTTCAAGCTTTTTCAGTCAACTATTAAAGTTAGCTTTCTGAAAATAAATGTCCGCTAAATTAATTTTAGAGTCCAAAGATCTAGGGTGCCAGGGAAAAAGAGTATAAGTCAAAATTACACATTTTACTGGAGGAACGTTTTATTGATTCTGTTTGTTAAATTAATAATGATAGCATTGTGAACTACGTTAATACAATTGTTTGCGTATCACACAATTATCCTTACAATAGATACATGTACAGTTAAATATTTTACTAGATATGTGACATGTACTATTTGGATCATGTTTAGAGCACGACTTATACTACTGTTACCAATAGCAATAAACACAATAAAAGTACACAAAACAAAGACCGCAATACCTATTTCTCAAAGAAACAACTGATATTTACAAATAAACATTCTACACAATAGCATTTTTATGATATTAAACACATGTTAAAAATTACTCTCCAGGAAATTCATCAGTATCAGGATAGTTGTCACTCGCAGCATCATTGGTTTTAAGTTCTTTATAAAAGTTATGGAATACAGGTGGAATTAGTAGCAGTAATTGCAGTAGGTCCTTCTTCTTTTCTTATGTGATTGCCAGAGGGCCACGGTAGCATTTTTCAGATTGATAGTGTAGAAAACTTTTTTTTTCATGCCTTTCATTCAATTAAGTGAGCCGTATGAAAATACTCGAGTTTAGCGGAATGCATATGGAGTGAGGATTTGTTCACACACACGTTGAGAACAATGGACAAATTAGGGTGGCATGAGCTGCAGTTAACGTAAATTATGCACCACAAAACATTGGCATCAAACTTTTTTTTAAATAATTACCCACGTCGATCTCGGAAACTTTGACACACGACTCGGAAATATTTCACGTGCCGAACCGGCTGACAGTGCGAGCGAGAGCGAGCGACATGTAGACAAGGCACACAGTCTCATGCTCGCGCGCGCCAGTGTGTGTGGATGAGTCACGTCGGCCAGCCAGCTGTATCGGCGCGTGGTAAGATTTATTGCCGTACATCGTCGAAAGGTTTTAAAATTTCTCCGAAAATACCACAAAAATTCGGCCTTGGACTAGCGAGAGTTTAACGCAGTATAAAGTTAAGAAAATTATGTAGGTCTACAATTTTTGTATTTAAATTTTTTATACATATATGTACTATATTTTTATATACTACTGTAATTCCTAATAGCGGACACTTCTCAATACCGGACATTTTTTATACACCAGAGGTGTCCGGTATTGGGAAGTTTCACTGTACATGTGAATTTTTTATTCTGTCCTCCACATGTATCGGAGTACAGCGTCACATTTTTTATATTTGAAGGAAGTGATACCAATTCTTTCAGAACACATGTTGCTATTTGATTTCCCCCACGAGCACCCTCTGCCTCATGCCACATAAAGCAAGTTACGCTTCCTGTACTCGTTTAATGCATGGTTAAGTTATACGTCCATAGAGACCTTTTATAAAACGATACCGAAGTGTTCAGATATGGCGTCGGAAGACATTGCTGTAAATCAAATGTATAACATAACATTTATTCATCTGAATAAGAAAGTTTCTTGTCTTTGTCTTTTTCAAGGTATGCTTTGTCTGCCTCTGCATGATGAGCCGCCAATTCATCATCAATTTCATTCTTTTCTGTGGTGTTCGATGCTGTACATTTTGCTTTGACGTTGAGAACATCACACTTGTGGCATGTATCGACTTTTGGCAGTTTGAAAGATAGGTTCATCTTATGGAATTCCCTCTCGTATGTTCCCCTGGAAACTGGCCTTTCCTTATCTTCACAATACAGGTTATACATAACCTGTAAGTTTATGTATGATGGTAAAAATGTTCTGTTGCTTTCTCTGCATGTGTAATGGGACTTATAATGAGGAAATGACGAAATGTGATTTTTGATTTCTTGTATTTTCTCAGGAGAATGTTTGTTGCTTGGTGGTGTCTTTCCTCTCTTATCTTCACCTGATATTCCAGATACACTACCATGATGATTCATTAGAGCAAGTGTGATGAACATCTGAGATTCATCAAGGGTCTTCATGAAACATCCTCTACAAACTCTTAACCTCTCTCCATTTACTCTAAAATGGAATAAATGTGTCACCATCCTGAATTTTTCCTTGTCAGGATCCACAGTCCTCTTCCTTGTAGACTAGGCTGACTACATAGGCTACTCTTTTGTTCCGATCTCCAAGAGCCCAATATTCTCTAAATATTTTCTCCCTGATAGTATGATGTTCATCAACAATTTTGTCAAGCTTTTCCTTGCATTTCATGCGACACACGTGTATAGGTTTTGGAGCTCTAGCTGCAACTTCTTTACCTTTGGCTGTGGTGTATGTTCGCCCCATGTTCCTGTCAGATTTTCTTTCTGCCCTCGCTTTTCTAGAATGTTCTCCAGTCCGCTGAGAAGCACTGACAGACTCCTTTTCAGTGGCAATCATCTTCTTCTTTAATGAAGGTATCGCAACTTTCGTTAACTTGCAAACATTTAAGCTTTCATCTTCACTAGATTCACTTTGTTCTGGTTCATAGTCTTTATCAATATCATTGTCATCACCTCCACTTATATCACCATCACTAATATTATCACTATCACCATCACTTTCTTGCACTATCCCTGTCTGCTCTGTTTGGTAAGGTGGTACATCTGACACAGATACAGCTGGTTTGTCAAGGATTTGTACAATTTCTGATGTCGAACTTTCTTCATGACCTGAAACACAACAAAAATTCACAAAATTAATGTATGTTTGATATTACCCTCCGCTCCCTATGTTAAAACTACTACAGGAATAAGTTACCTGTTTTGTCATTAAACAGACGAACATTTGGTCCTTCTAGGTTAGGTACTACTCTCTTATTTTAGCAGAATTGCTTCATTGTCTGAAACATGACAACCATTTACGCAATTAATGCATACGTGATATTCTTCTCCACTTCATATGTTACGAAAAAAAGCTACAGTAATAAGTAACCTGTTTCGTCAGTAGTCACAGAAACATCTGGTTCATCTAGGTTATGTACTCTTTTTTTTTGTCCGCCTTTCTTCATGAACTGAAACACAAAAGTAATTCACGCAGTTAATGTATGCTTGATAGTAGTCTTCATTCCATGCATTAGACACAATGCTGTACCTATGTACTAATAAGTTATCTTGTTCTTCAGTAGGCACAGAAACACTTGGTTCGAATAGGTTGTGTACTCTTCTTTTTGTCCGAATGTCTTCTTGAACTGAAATACAAAACATATTCACATTGATGATGTTACTTGCTAGATAGTATCCACTCACTCATCTTGAAAGATAATTCAGAAGCGGTAAATAGTTACCTGTTTTTTCTCTCTTGCCTTCTGTTAATGACTTCTTGGCAAGTTTCAGTATCTTCATTGATCGTGCAGACATATTCAGTATTATTACCTGTACTTTTACAATTTTCCTATCTCATTGCAATGAAATAAACATCACAATAAAATACAGCATGAAACATTAGTAAATCATGAAGATAAGCAGTAAATACTTTAGTACCTATCCATAGATATTGAAACAATCCATAGATATTGAACCAATGCATAGAGTATGGTGCATGCATATTGCAAGACTTCAAAGAAAATTCGATTATTTCATTAGTTGGATTATCTGATGCCATCTTTGAGTTTTTAAACATGCTGCATATTTAAGTGTTTGTACTTTTATTTAATTTATATAGTATATTAACAACCGCCAACAACATTATCCCAGTGAAAAAAAAAATGTGTTCTACATTTGTTATGGACATTATGTTAAAGTGGTAAATATGGTTTATATTGTCACTTTGGTTCAAATGAATAAGATTGCTATATTTCTGTACATATTTAGTTCGACACTTAGTACAAGTTAACTTGTACTCTTATTTAAGTTTGGCACAGATAGTATAAGTTGACTTGTACTACTAGTTCACTTTGGCACAGATAGTATAAGTTGACTTATACTGCTCTTCCCAAACTGTATAAACAGTAATTCACTTATGCTATTGGAATCAAATGCAACACAGCTCACATAGTTCGGTGCTGACTTATATTATTTTTACCACATGTGCGGAACTTTCATATGAACAGCCTGCTGACTTATCTCATTTTTCCCAATAAGTGACTTATACTCTTTTTCCCTGGCACCCTAGTTATATTAAGGGTAATACTTTTTATCGCAAGTTACTTTTTATGTTAAAATGTCACTTAGATGAAAAAAAAAAATTAATGTTTTTTTTAACTATCAAATTCTAGTTAATCTTACAACAATCCTATTGAAAGGTTTCTATTCTGTGACAAATCAAATGATGTGAAATTTTAATTAGGGAATTACAATTTATTGAACTACTATCGAAATCGACCATTACAATAACCCTTTTTAAAAGAATTATTATACATGAATAGTAAATAGCTTTCGTACGAAAATAATGTTTTTCAAGGTTTATTGCTACAGTTTCATCTTTCATTTAAAACATGACTTATTTAACTTACACAGTTACGTCTAACGATATAAATATACGAACCTGGCGTGTTACTTTCATGTATTGCTGGTTGCGGTGTATCCGAGAATCTAGTTGGGACTCAACCTTAAAGGTAGATATTACCTAAAACACCTATTGAACTTAATAATTCTAACAAGTGGTACATTTTTTGCTATAAAAGCGGTCTAATAAGTTGTCATTGATATAAATCGATGGATCTATGTGCTTCGCTATTCACTTCCATTATAGTGGCATTGTATTTCTTTAGTGCGCTTATAAACCAACAAACTCATGCTAGTAAATAAATATATTACATTTCTGTAGAGTTTTCTCAGAGCAGTAAAACTTGCGTCTGTTTTGTGCAGCGGACAATAATAACCATGTGTAATCACTCGCAGTCAAGTATTTCCTTCTCCGGCTGGCCACTGGGAAAGAGACCGGCTTTGTCGACCACACCTAGACGTAAGTAAGGAAAGTACGGTCCAGGAGTGCCATGGAGCAGAGTTGAAGTTACCAGGTCCACGGTATGGCACGTAGGGAGGGGTGGTCATCACATAACAGCTCGGAGCTCCACGAGACATTTCCACGGCCCAGTTACGTGACGTGCTCCAGGGCTGGCCCCACACTCTGTAAGTATAGACCACTGCGGTCAAGTGCATCTGAGTACGTGCTTGACGAGTCAAGTCCGGCTGAAACCTGCACGCGAATCACTAAGCATACAACATACAGGAAGTGATAATATGTAAGGTAGCAATATAAATGTATCAGTACTAGCTTTTACCCGCAGCTTCGCTCGCGTTGATGTCTTTAAATAAGTGTTAAAAGATCATTTAATTTTTTTTAATAATAAAATTGTTATTATTATTATCTGACCAGGATCATTAACATTTCAAAATTGTAAAATTCAAAACTTCAATTTAGTTTTGCTCGCGTTGATGTCCTTAAATAAGTGTCGAAGATCATTGATAAAATTAAATTTGATATTTTTTTTTCTTATTATCTGACCAGGATTATAAGTATTTCAGAATTGTAAAATTAAAAAATTCAATTCGGTTTTAAAAACTGGAAAACCTGCATTATTAATATATCTCGCTAGAAAAAATAAATAATATTAATTACTAATATTTTAAAAAGTGTAACTTATTAACAAAACGTTGAGCAAATTAATTCTTCTTCAGAAGAGCACTTAATAACAATATTAATCTAGGATACTACTGTGTACTATAGTATATGTTCTTTCATTCGGTGCAAATACTTACATATACCGAGCATTGGACACACGCGAACAGGCTACATATAGTTGGTCATGGGAAAAGCATGACTCTTCCAAATGTAACCCTGCTACTTGTAATGTTTGCCTTTGGGCTTTGTTAATAGTGACAGCAAAACTAAGCTCGATTGGTAACTGATGTCTTTTGAATTTAAGTGGTAGGTCAGTGGAGATTATTGGGATTCGAGGTATTATAACACTTTCCCATTTTCCTACACCTGTTAAAATAGTGGCACCTATTCTGCCCCAATCTTGTGTTTCGAAACCTCGTTCCATTACATAGTAGAGGTGCATTTATATTTCGCGTAAGCATAACTGATACATTTAGTTTCAATTGGAGTTTATGTGAGGGTACATCCGATATCTCAAGTGAATTTAAGAACTCAGCGGGATATGAAGGGCTTTGTTCTGTATCCATGATTATATCTATTGACAAATACTCTATTATTTCTCCCTGCACCTCTTTCAAATTGTCAGTGTTGATTTTGTTAACGATATCATTTTTTGGCGCCAGTGTTGCTCTTGCGCATAACCAGTGATTACTATTTAATTTTGTTGCAAGTCCGGGTAAACTTTAGCAGTTTTCTACTAAATTGCAAAATTTTCTTGAAAGTAAGATACAACTTTCAGCATCTGTGTCCAAACATCCATCGCCTCATTAAAGTAATTTCCGTCTGATCGTCGCGGACTAAACATTCCAAAATCATGTAGATTCTTTCCCACCATTGTCAAAACCATGTTTCAAATATTATTAGTACTTCATTGCAGAAGTGTTCATTGAAAGTCTTATCTGCATGTACTTGCTGCAGTCGCCGCAAAATATCTTCTGCTATGTTCTCTTTGTACTTTTCCCAAAGAGTTTGAGGATTATAAAAGCCGCAATATGTTATAAGGATTGCGTAAATTTCCCTGATTGTTCTGGTGATCGACGTAGTACGTTTTCCTCTGTAGTTTCGTTCCAATGGTTATCATTTTCTAACAAACGCCGAATCCATATGCTTCTCTATAAGTTCTACGTTTCTGGCCGTTGACCTTAATATAGTTGGGCCTCGGACATGATGCGATAATATGCGCAGACAAAAGCATTTAAAATTCGTTGAATGTACGGTGTAGAGCCGATCAAGAGCATTCGATGATTTAACCCCTGGCCAATATTCAACAGGCGTACTTGGAACGCGACGTTGCCATCCTTTCTTGAGGTGTTCCATGTATAATAGCGGGGAAATTCGGAATACAATACTTTTTTTTTTTTTTGCAAATGTATCTGTCTGAAAAAGCTGGAAATTTCTGTTAGTGTTGTATTAGGAGGAGATAAAATTCTTTATTGAAAATTACTTTCATTAAAAAAAACGCGGTCTGTTTTCCAGATGTACGGCAAGATGTGTGACAATATGATTCCTTTCATGTAATTGGAAACCAAGGAGCCGCCACGCTACTTTAGTACAGCTGGCACATCGCCCTGCTTGATAGGTTTGTATTTCATTAAGAGGCTGAACCACACTTTATTCACGCAGATTGAAGATCGCCTGATCGCTTCCTTTATCGATGTATTTGAAAATATATTTAATCCCACGAACAGAGTTTCAGGCTTCAACATTAATATGGCCACTAAACAATGTACATAGATTGGGTGTATAAGACACAACCCAGCTATTATCAAAAGTCTCGACTGCCGCATTGCGAGTCTGAATCATAACTCTTCTACCAACATCTTCTGGTGCTCTTCGTCTGTATAAAGGGTAATCCTTATCATGCAAGATGATGCTGGATTGCGAGCTCCATAGTGTTATGAACCGTGTAACCCTGGTTCTAAAACAGCGCTCAGTAACCAGGCCACCCGGCCAGGAATTCCATAATATTAAACATAAGTTGTTGCAAACTGCAAGGAGGAACTCCCTCCCCACTCCAACAGCGGTACGAGTTGCCACACAGGGCGCGATAAAGGGGCGTGTCACTCTACCTACGAGATCTGTCTGCCCCATATCGTCGCCAGGACCACTTCACTACCAAGATGCACCACGACGTCCAGATCTACGACGTCTCCTTACATCAGCCTCGGCATCATTAACAAGGTGGAACTGTCATCGACGTAACTAAATTGAGTGACCCATTAGTATTCATGAATGTATAATTACATATATAACTATTCTTGCCTCCCTCCGTAAAGAACATCGTAAATGTAATGAGATAGTTGTATATATTGTAAATTAAAGCCATACCTTATATTTAGACTGCGAGTCTCACTTATATTGTCAGATTCCCAAATTATATAAATTACAGTATACTGTACGTTTTACGTAGATACTCGAGTGTTCCAAACAACCAAAAGGAGTATATATTTCCGTAAACGTAACATTGGTGGAGGCTAGGGTGTTCCCGTCCTCAAGCTGCTAAGTGAGTAAGCTATACGTATCCCCTTTGGAAGTTTTAATCATTGGATGCGTTAATGTAAGAAAACCACCTCCTCCATAAATAAATCCCCACCCACTCACGCGTGAAATTTATATAATATTTTTAATAATCTAAATGCGAGCTACCTTGACAAAATTTAATAAGACAGCAGTTAAAGTTAATTAAATGCAATAGCAAAAACTGAATACTAACATGTGTTGAAATATTGATTTCTTAAAACTGAAAAGTTTTAAAAAAGTTGAAAGGTTAAAAATCTGCTTGTGCGTCGAAACATAATATATCTCTAAAAGGAAAGTAACGGTGCTAATGTATCAAACACGTCAAGATAAATTAAATTTGAAAAATTTATCATAAAATAAAATATATTGATTGATATTGGTATTGCGAAGTGCAATAAGTCACATGACATAATGACTAAATATTGAAATTTTGTATCGTATGTGTGAAACGAGAGGTTTATTAAATGTGCGAGTTGCCATGATATTATTTGAATATAATGATTATAACCCTTACTGTAGTGTGCAAGGAAGTATCATCCTGTAAGGGTAACATTTGGCAACACACATTCGCGTGCAGCGCTAGTGAAGAGTCAGCACTTTGCCAAGGCCACTGCGGGCTTGTGTTTTGTAAACTGCGCGGTGTGGCGCGGTTATCAACGTAATCCTTCCTTACGACACGAATACGTCATTGTTTCCCAACTAATATTAGCGGTAATGTAAGCTCGTAGTGTAAATTCCTAATCACATACTTCTCAAAGGCACGAAGGTATTGCAGACACGGGAAGGGAGAAACCCACTGGTTCTAAACAGTTCGAAGTACGTGCTAGGGACACGACTCGCCAGTCCTTAAGTAGGATGCATAGCCTGCTCGGCCGGATGGAAAGACGGAGTACTGGACGAGATTGTTAAGGGTTTTAACTAAATGGAAATGATGCTCGAGACACAACCACTTAGGCCTGTTTAGGTGCGAATGCAGGTTAACCCACGTCCGTACAGTAGATAGTAGTTTTATCCAGGACGTCAAATTTTCTCGCGAATTGTCGCGGGACAGTTTAAGGCATTTGGCAGACAGGGATCTGACCAGGGTGCCGCCTTTGGTCTCATGTAGAGTCGCTGACCTGAGGGATAAGTCCAGGCAGTGACGTAGAGACATGAGATGTTGTGACTTTTACTGTGGGTCATGTGTTAGACACAGTTACTGGCATTGTACCACGAGGACATTGCTGTTCCGACCTCCTTGGCATAAATCATGAGTGCAGAATTCCCCCTAGTGTCCTTAGTCCATTGAAATGTTATATTTTTTAGGCCTTACCTTGCGTTTTTTAGAGGACGCAATTTTATTTTTTGATGTGTAGGGGGGGTCAGTGTAAAGCTAAAAACAAGTTTGTGGGGTCGCCACCCTTGTCCCACGGCCGCCATCTTAAAAATAGGGGTTGAAATGGTTTTTACGATATATCTCTTTAACTATTTATTTGATAAAAAAAATATTTGTTAACATTTTTTGTTGCAAATTAAATTGTCTACAACTTTGGCCCAGTAACTTTTTGTCGTAGAACTATAAATAAAAAAGTTATAAGCGAAAATGTTCAGAAATTCGGAAAAAAAAAATTATATTTTTCGATGTAACTTTTTTTTTTACATTTAACGAAAAAATTATTTCAGACCGTTTTTGTAGATCGTTTTTTGAGGAACAACTTTTATAAACAACATTTTTTCATTTAGTCAATAGCTAAGGTTTTACAGCGCTCCGAAGGGAGTACTATTTTTCAGTATTCTTAACTGTACCTATATTATACGTGTGTATTAATAATGTGTCATCAGTTATTGTTTCTTCGTTAAAAATAAAAACATTTAGCAGCAGACCATTTTATAACTTTAAAATAAATTGTGGCCTGGCGAATGTAATAAAATAATTATAAATGTTACGACGACGTCCCCAAATATTTGAAATTGCCACATATATTTTTAAAATTATTAATCGTTCCCCGTCCGAATGGTTAACTATAACATTTTAAAAATTGTTTTGCTAAATACTAATACAATTTTATTTTGTGAGTTCACAGCGTGATTGTACGAAAACTGACCGGTCCAACGCAGAGCAAGTGTCGTTGCAATGCGACAGCTGATAGCATGGAAGCGCTGAGCGAGCGCTGACGAAGAAAACAGTGCTACCACCGTCCAAACTTAACACGTCTCGCGAGGCACGAAGATAACCAGCACAGTATTACCAACCCACACGCCGGCCGGCTCTTAACACAACACACACTACATAGAACTCGCAACATTTGATCGTAACGCCACGATACACGTTACTACTATTTATAATATTGAAAGCATAAACAAAGAATACGATTCTTGAGCGTTACAGTTCGCTTCATCGGCGAGTGGCATAAACGTACTATAACAATTTTTCAATACAAATTTAGGAGGCATACCAAAGTTTGCACATGTGCATATCCTCATAGAAAATTAACGAAGATGCAAATATATGGTAAAATTGTAATAAATAATTAATTTATTGCAGTAAGCATTAAAGAGAAGATAAATTTTGTTGCAAAGAAGGTAACATTGTGAAACTAGTAAAAAGACGCTGTCAAAACAGCGTTTTTAATGTCATTTTTCAAATGTGGAATGAGCAGCACGAGTCCTTAAATGTAATGTTAAATTTTAATGCTATAAATAACAGAAATATGTTTAGAGTAAGAGGGTAAATGTGTCCTTCCGCATCCCTTCCCAAAATTTTGAAACGTCGAAGCAAACGCAGCTGCAAATCTTAAGTTTTGAATTTGAATTTTAAAAGTAAATAATTAATTAAATATCTTCTACGTTTCAATAAATTCCTATCAAGATCCTATATAACAAAGCTCTTAATTTTAGAATATTTTCTATCATAAGACTGATATCAACGTGCAACTTGTATGTACTTTTTGACTAACAATGCCTTTTCAGCAGTAAATCGCGTTGTCATGAAAACTGTGAGGAGGGAGAGTATTATTTAATTTTGCAATTATTAATTATTTCAAGTAACATATAAAGTTTTCATAAAAAGATAATTGTATGTATTTAAATCAACAAATAATACAAAGCCACATAGTGATTGTTTTGAAAACCTCAAGCAACGCTGACCCATCGCTTACCTACAATCGTGTAGACAGCCGTGTTCGGGCTCCGAGACAAGCACGCTCAGCAGAACTCAAGTTCAGGCTCTGTACTTCTGTCAGCATAACGTCATATGTCGTTGACATAAACAGAACCGTAAATTAAGGCGGAAGAAGACCTTGGCAGTTCCTTTACCCGAGTTTTTCCTTATTGACACAATCCCGATATCTGAAAGATTTCTTCCGTATCGAAGAGGGCTTCAACCTTTTCAAAATACCCGCTGCCAGAAGAAGAAAATGTCAAACAAAAATTAAATTTAAGTCCACACCTACATGACAAGATGAGGACATCATGATGCACATCACACTAAGACACGGCGAGGACGACCTTCATTCTTGACTGGGGGGATACTGTTATGAACCATGTAACCCTGGTTCTAACCCAGCGTTCAGTAACCAGGCCACCCAGCCAGGAACACAGACCACGATAAAGGGGCGTGTCACGGTACCTACGAGGTCTGTCTGCCCCATATCGTCGCCAGGAACACTTCACTACCAAGATGCACCACGACGTACAGATTTACGACGTGCCGATCGCCGTGGACGTTTCCTTACATCAGCCTCGGCATTATTAACAAGGTGGGACTGTCATCGTCGTAACTAAATTGAGTGGCCCATAAGTATTCATGACTTTATAATTATATATCTAACTATTCTTGCCTCCTTCCGTAAAGAACATCGTAAATGTAATGAAATAGTTTGTATGTATTGTAAATTAAAGCCGTACCTGATATTTAGACTGCGTGTCTCACTTATATCAAAAGAATCCCTAATTATATAAATTACAATACATTGTACGTTTTACGTACATAGGCCCGGTTTTACCACCTCCGGCTAAATCTTCCAGCTTGGTAGCTTCCAGTTAAGCAAACCTCCGGTCAAATCTTCAAAAGTGTTTTACCAACAATATTTAGCTGGCAGTTACGTAGCCGACAGCCTATCGGTAAGCCTAGTTCTATACTGTGTGTGTTGGTAATGAAAGTAACCAGGATTTGGTAATATTAATTTTTCAGGCGTTGTAAGGGAAACACTTTCGATAGGCATTTG
>PNEQ01096268.1:0-14768 GCA_003012365.1 Medauroidea extradentata
CTTCTGCTGCGACCGTCACGAAGAGGGTGATATTCGCGTGAGGCCGTGATTAAAACTTTAAAACGATATCATAGCGTATCTCTCGTGGGACTGACGGAACAAGTCCAGGGTTCCGAAGTATAGAAGTACATAAACTGCCGGTGTTTTGAATCAGTAATAATAGATCCCCACACTACAACATTAGAAGGGAGAGGGGATACAACAACTTGATAAGTTTAATATGTTTTTTTTTAATTGCTCATGAGGAGAGATTCTGGTAAAGGGAAGAAATAAATAAAATTATATTTTTTCTAAATATCTCATTGAACGACAAAGGAAAGTAGTGGGGAAAGCACTAAAGTTTTATTTCTTAGACACAAATATGGCCAGCAGGCAAAACTTTGGTACTAAAATGCTGTTTACTTTAAATCTGCAAATACAGTAGGAAAGTCATGGCTGGCAGAATTTGCGTCACATAACTAGTAGAGCATAAAACTAAATATTAATTTATGTTTTATTTAGTCGAATTCATTTAAAATTAAATTATCTTCATGATCAAGAAACTGTAACATTGTCACAAATGTAATATATTTTAGTGAAACGAATAAACCTCCATGTGAAACTAATTGTCTATCAAAATGGGTACCTACCGTTCAAACAGATAAACTTTTATCTTGCCTACAAGCATTTTTGCTTTATAGATAAGTTCTTTCGTACTATTTGTTTATCATTGAAGTGCAGGGTATTAAAAGTTTTACTTCCAGAGGTCGGTACTTGAAATGGAGATTATACAAAACTTTACTGGCGTAACAGAAACGTGTTTGCGTCAGTGTGTGCAAGATGTGGACAGCTCTTGTCTTTCTGATCGTTACCTCGGCTGTGCGCTCGTCTTCACTTGAACACGTAATACTCCACACTGTTGGTACAATATCCACACTATCTTCAACTTCTACTGTAATTCAGCCACTGCTAGTTAACATACTTTTCAGTCAAACATTCTCGGACTGCAAGACTGTAACGTCTTACGACTAAAGTAAATGTAGTTTTCATAGCAAGGTATGTTTAGTAGCATGTAAGGGAGATAAATTGAATTGTTTTGTAAATTGGAGGCACAGAAGCATTCTCCGTTCAGGGACCTTATCACATAATCGCAAGTTTTATGAAATGGATTGATAAAGAAAATATGGTCAGATGATACACATTTTCCTACCACTGAGTCATGTTGCGTTTACTTACTTAAACCCTATGTGTAATATGAAAACCTAAACTCCTCTTTCCTGATTTTATATAACTCTTTATACTATCCATTCTAATAACACTACATGTTTGAATCCCCAACATCATTTTCATACAACCATTATCCCCCTTATTTACATAACCTCCATAATGTTCCATATACATGTAACATCTTCCCCTCTTTTGCTGGATACACGCAGGACTTTTGACATACAGTAATTAAACTTATATTTTCCTCTAACATAATATGTGAATAATTTTGACAGTCACTAATACAATTCTTTTAACAAGTATAGTCTCGCCCATGTTTTCGATTCCTTTTCATACCTGTTATTCAATGGTGTCTTCCCAAGTTCACCCCCTTCAGACTCAAAACTTTGCCACCCTTTTCGTCATTTTACTATTGAAGCTTCTAACTCTCTTGCTTTGTCTTCTGAGAGTCCTCTGCGACATACTGCGAATATTCTCTTGTCTCTTTCCTTCCATTAAGGAACTTCCTGCCTTGTTTCCCAGACTCGGATCTATCCTGGAAACGCCTGCCAGAAAACTTTCAGGTTTTTCTTGCCACATGATTCTTAAACCGACCAGACTAGGTAGGACTTCGGAAGAATCTGTATCAAACACTGTAATTCTGTATTGTTTTAAGTCCATGATCCGTGTGTGAGTCTGTAGTGGTGGATGCTTACAAAGCCTATTTGGTAGTTCTGACGAAATCAGTATTTTAGTTGTGTTTCTCTTCTCAATTTTGAAGCTGCATAGTGTCCACCGGTAAGGTATCTATCAGGAATTTGCCCGTAAGAAGTTGTACTGTTGTCGATCTCTATTTGTGATGTAAGCCCTTGGAATGTGTCTTCAGATATATCTGAAATATGTTGTTATATTATTTACTGTTGTCTCTGCTTGGCCTTTACTCTAGGTATGTAATGGACATTTATAATGTGTGTAAAGCCAAATTTTGGGAGAAATCCTTGAATTCTTGAGAGGGATAATGCATTAATTCTCTGATCTAAGTAGTCTAAAAATCCTTCTAGGAGGAATACTGCTTTGTATCTTAAGAGTGTTTTTGACTATGAACTGTTAAACAATTAAAAATATTCAGGATATTTTGAATAATAATTGATAATGATACTGTTGCCCCTTACATTCTGCCAGATCCGTACCTACTTCATAAATGGTACTAGTGTGGAAGACATGAGGTTCCGTTCTTAATTCCTCTCCTTTATACATGTTTCGCAGCTGAATATATCCATTTTTATCATTTGTAAAGCCTTACCACCACGCAGTTTCTCAAGCTCTTTCTGAGTGAAGTCTTATCAAAATTCTCCTCTTATTTAATGCTGTTGATATTTACAGAGTGGTTCTTTTCATTAATATAACTCTGTTGATTGATAGTTCTCCATGCACGGACGAAAGGTTCAACATGAAACTGGTACATCAGATGGTTTATGCGACTTTCCTTCCTTGCCAGGTTGTTTCAGCTTCTCGCATAGGCCTATTATATTATAATTATCATTTTTATTAATAGTATTATTATTGAGCCTTTATTTTTGGCGAAGATAAGGCTTTCGCATTTTCTTACGCTTAACCACTAGTAAAATGTTGTATTAGTTTAAGCATGAAATTACTTTATACGTTACACATACCCGTCAATATTTTTGCAAAATATTGTAAGTAATACAAAAATTAATTCGTTTAAATCCACACTTACAATTTTAATATATAACATCACTTATCACAAATATAGAATCAAATAAAATAAAGAAAGGGTGATATAAAAATTCACACAAAAGACATTAGCAAATCAATAACTTCTACTACTTTAGATGTTTAGTCCAGATAAATAGCTAACATTTGTTTAAAACTGTTTAAATTTTCAATAGTTTTCAAATTATTCGGCATATCAACATATGTTTTTTGATAAGAATAAGTGTGTGCGACGTTCACCTCTATCTTCAAGATTGAGCCATTTTAGTTTTTTTTTATAATATGAGCAAATATGAACAGAAGATTTCAAATTGTATATATATACATACATACATATATATATATATGTATGTATGTATATATATATATATATATATATATATATATATATATATATATATATATATATATATATATATATATACCGTACTCGTGTATTTTGAATGCGCTGCAGTCTTGCAGACAAATCACAAGTGAGATCTTTGTAAATAACGTTGCAATAATCTATGTAAGGAAATAAAACTTACTGTATAAGAAGTTTCTTTGTGGCAATGGGATGAAATTTTTCATTCGTTTAAGCAAGTGCAATGATACAAACACATTTCTGCAGATTTCTTAACATGATCAATCCAGGTAACAGTGTCATTAATTTGCAAACCTAATTTTGTAACTAACTGTTTTCTAACAATTTCTTGACTATCTACAATAACAGTATTAATTAGGTTAGTTTTATTGAGTATTTTAAAATTAGTTTGATCCTACAATGGCATACTGTGTTATTTGTGCATTTATTTGTAATTTATGTTATTTTTGGTCCATATAACTACGTTATCCAGGTCTATGTTCATTTTTTCAATGCAGTTGTTTAGTTCGCTCGGTACATCACTTAAATACAGTTGGAAGTATCTGACATTTAGGTTTAGTAATAATTCTTGAGTTTGTGTGACTGGGTCTAAGAATCATTCCATGAACTGGGATAAAATACCTGAGTCTCAGCTCCAACTTGGTAATGTGAAAGTATATCCGGTGCGTAGAAGTACATATATATGACATGTGTCAGATAAGAATGCCTCATTAACTTGATCCGACATTTTCGCAACCTGGGACGTAGGTCATCTAAATTGTAATTGCCTTTGTGGGCACTAAAGAAGAATGGACTCTCTTCAGTATAAAATTCTTACCGAGGGTGTACGTATGGAATATATATTACGGCCATGTTAGTGCCAATGCTCCTCTTTGAGTTTGCGCATATTTCATTTCTGTTACTGACAGTAATTTTGAAGTACTACATGTCACTGGTTTCCATTTACCGCTAACATCTGGCTGTTCAAGATCTGTTCCAAGTCCATATGAGGATGCATCAACTTTAATACAAATAAACATCTTTGTTTGGATCTTAGAGCAAGAACACTGGTGGGCTTTAAATATGTTTCTTGGTGCTCTTAAATTATGTTCCATGGCAGTTGTTACTTTTTAATAGCTGGTCAATGGCTCTGAGGTGGAAGTTGATGCTAATGCAAGCATATTTACCTCATGTACCGTTCCTAAAACTGTCCTGACGAATTTTATGGTATGCCACTGTGGTAACATCTAATTGTCATCTATTTTAGTAGCATCAGCTACCATTCCGTTGCCATATGCAGTGTGCCCCAATAATTTCACCATGCTCTCTCCAAACTCACATTTGTAGTCCAAGGTGATAAACGCTACTTCTATGTTATTTAGTAGCCTTCTATATTTTCATTCTATTCGCTTCCGTTTCAACTTCAGACTAAGATGTCCAGACTCGGACTGGCCAGGTCGGCTAGTCGGCGATCGCCGAGGGCCCCCGGGCCAGGGGGGCCCCAATGTGTAGGGCCCCAAAATGTTGGTTTGTTATTGGAGGTGGGGGAAGTACGCCGGCGCGCGGGTGTTAGGGAGGGAGTGCTGACGGTAAGCAGTTTTGCCAACTGTACTGTCCTGGCCATACATGTACGGTAATTTCACTGTGTACAGACGTACGGTCCTGCCCTGATATCGAACGTCATTTGAACTGTCCTACCAAAATAAGTAGAAAGTGGTTTCCACCCAGTACGAACAAGATTTTATTTTGTTCATTTCCTAATTATATTTTATGGCAATAAATTAAATACTAATGGCATTATTGTGCAATATTTTTATTTGATATAACCTTAAAACAAATAATGTATGGACCAGGATCGGAAAATATGGTCCAAACGACATTGTCGTACGGACATGTTTTGCTGAAGGGTTGGCATCACTGTTAGGAAGTGACCAGCTGAGCAACACAAATGTACAATACTCTATGCTCAGTCACAGCGTTGCATTGCGTGTCGCAATCAAAGCACGTCTGCTTAATTGTGTCAAGTTGATGTTTACAATTAATAGCAACTTATAAGTGTGCGCGGTAAGTGGTTCGCATTTGAACAAAACGTATCATTAAACTCAGAACAATATGAAACGTGTGTATCCAAGTGGCGCAAGTAAAATGAAAGTAAAGAAAAAAATTTTCAGAAAATGTTAAAAGTTCACAAAGTATGAACACTTGGTTTACTAGTTCTAGTCCTCAGATACCTAGTCATCCTACAGGGCGAGGGCACAATGAAAATTCAAATACAGGTAAGTTGATTTAGTTATCAATCAGTAGGGGCAATGATTTTTGGTACAAAGAATTATGCAAAATTTTTTTTTCAATGCTTCACGTTCTGCTTTATAGTTATTGGCAGCGTGAATTTGTATAGAGGCGTCACTCATTTGACTGTGCCAATGAGAATAACGTCACTACGACACCACACGGCTGTGATTTACGGGTAGGTCCCAAATATGTTGAGAGTTAAAAACAGCCAATCACTGACCATGAAGCAGAACTGCAGACGTGCACGCTAAGCACTGAAACAAAATGTTGCATAATTCTTTTCACCAAAAATCACTGCCTCTATCAATCAGTTATCAAAACTAATCAATTTAATTACCGTACATAATATTACTACAGACAGCCCGCCTTATCCGCGATATTTCATTCCGGGAATGTCCGCGAATATGCAAATCCACGTATATTCAAGACTTTATTTATTTATAATTTGTTGCGTATAGATGTCCGCTCCTTTGCCGAAATTCCAAAGAAAATAAAGAGTGCAAGACGTAACATTAAGTTGCGACTCGTTACCTTCCTTGCTTTGTGACTGCGACATTGTCAAGCAGCATGCGCATCCAGCTGGTTTTGTACATAATTCCGTATGCATTTTAGTATGGACAATATATCAGGGCATTTGACTTGAGTAGATACATTTGTAGCATTTGTTAATTAATCACTACATTGTCATGTTCGGTCATGTGCAACATGCTTCGTTATTTTTTCCATTCGCATGTCTTGCAACACGGAACAGCACGTTGTCATCTCGCTTTTCATTCTGCGGCCAAGAGAAGAGAGATGGCAAGCAAAATAAGTGTATGATAGCCCGTCGCCAGGCATTATCAGCGACATTATCTTGCTCGCCCTCTCTCTTTCCCAATAAGCTTGACATCGGGACGGAAAAATAACAACGTAATGCATTGAGAAGAACCATTAAAGCGTTGCTAGTTAGATTCCGCTTATATAGTTGACATTTTATCAACACTACGAATTTTTGAACGTATTTAGACGGTTTTCGCGCAAGAAGTCAGGGTTATTATGTTGTTACCTAGAAGTAAATAAAAATTTGTAGTCGTTTTAAAGGCCTATAATTATCCCCTCGGTATAACCTGGACAAATCATCACTCGAACAGCCTCGCCCCCCAATTAGTCCGATTTATCGAGGGTTCACTTATATATTGTTAACGACGTCTTATTATAGCTATAGTGCGACACTGCGACTAGGTATGTATTGGTTTTCGGAGACTGAAGATCCGATGTCACCTCCTATTCTGCTTACGTCTACTCCTAGCACTTCGTCTTGTTGTGTTGAGAAGAAAGAAACTACGCCTGCTTGCGATCAGCCAGTTATAGACCGTCCATCTGTAACATCTTTTCATTTTGACAGCGGTTCATCAAGAAATAGTTCGAGCTCCGAATCAATAAACACCGATGAAGATGATGACCAGGAGATACCTCGTGCTGCTGCAGAACAACTTGGTTATTTCATCTGCCCAAACGAAAATGATCCGATCGGAGTCAAACAAGCTTTTATGGAGAACCACCCTATTCAAGTGAAAGAAGGGAAAGGAACTAAATTGCCGTTTGAGCCTTCAAAACTGTATTATCGACTTCTACCAAATGGTGATAAAGTTCAAAGAAAATTGTTGTCATACTCAGTTCAGCTTAATAAAGTGTACTGCTATTGTTGTATGGCGTTTGGCGGTAAATATAATAGAGATTCTACCTTTATTATTGGTCATGACGTTTCTCCCAAACATATTTACAAAGCTATTGAGATTCATGAAGATTCTTGTTACCATGAACTCGCGGTGACAGCAGCTTTACAAAGTCAAAAATGTTTTGATATCTCAACTCTTTTAGCTAACAACCGAACAAAAAAGCGAGAAAGAGAAGTTCAAACAAGGAGATTGATTGTGCAACGTTTGATTGACATTGTTTTGTTTATTGGAAGGCAAGGAATCGCCTGTAGAGGTTATAAAGCAGAAGGAGTGTACACGCTTGGTTCTGTGGAAAACCATGGCAATTTTCTGGAACTTGTGATGGTTGTCGCAAAATACGTTTCTCCTATGTGCAGAACATTATCAATAAAAGGTAGAACATTATCAACTCGCATCATAGAACACAAGAACATCACACAAAAGCCAGAAATCTAGAATTGCCGAACATGCATGGGGAAATAGCCACAAAATTCTCTGGGACTCAGCTGAACCAATAAGTCAGGAAAAAGACAGAATCAGTTTACATAGCCAGTAACAAAAACATCATAAGCCAACAGAGCATTGAACTGAAAAATATGTGGTTGCCTTTAATAAAAAAATAAACAGTATTACAGAAAATAAATAAATAAAACAAATAAACAGATTTGTGTTTAACAGTCTCGGCAGAACACCAGCCAACATCACTACAAGGTGCTTATCCAATCAGGAGAGTACTTGCTTCTCATTGGCTAAGAGCCCAGCCAATCACACATGCTTTGCCACTATTGGCCGAGCAACTCAGATACCATCCAGACTATATAAGCCCCAATTCTCCAGCGAACTTCATTCGCTAATGCTGGACTCCGGACTGTGCACATATCGTCGGGACGCGCGCCAAGTGACCTGTCGGCTGGAGGAATCCCGAGGTGCAAAGAGCGAAGTGTGGCGAGTCCACTGGCAGGATGCAGCAGCGAGACTTACTTTCGGGATGTGTACTGTGACATAACACAGAACCCCAGGTTAACTCAGTCAGTTATGTAAAGAGACCTACTCGACTGTTTTATTTATGTCAAGCTTTGTTTTTATTCAGTAGGTATGTTAGACGGGAATTGTGTTATATATTGATTTTAAAGATTATTTTTTTTAATAGTAGTGAAGTGTGGTATAGAGTGCGCCATACACTAAGACTTTGGGCTAGGAGAAACTGATTCTGAGAAACGCTCAGAATATATAGCTGAACTGTTGCATAAAGAATGCTGTAGTGAACGGACATGTTAAAGATAGTTCCAATATTTTCGGCGATGATTTTGCAATCACGATGCCAGAGACGTTGCGATGGAGCTAATGTGAGGCTTCAGTAGCTGAGGATCAACGAGGGAGCACCATATTTTCAGGTTTTCCACTTCAAAGGAAGGTGACTGGTGTCATCACTATTTTCAGCTACCAAGTCCCAGCCAGCTCTATAATTCTTTGCAATGCAGCCGACTGGAAAATAAATGAACCATCAGTTCATTTATATTCATTTGTTTTATTTTCTTTTAACTATATTTGTCTAATAACAGTAATTTGTAAATGGGCAGCTATTTAAAGGTTGCTAAGAACACCCACACGAGCCCGACCTTTAACGTAACAAGGCTGATATTTTCTTAAGTATTTTTTTTTTGTTTGTCCTGTTCACACACAAACCCCTTTTAACCGCTCCTGGGTACTTGGTGGGTGAAGGTGCACGAAGTATATATTACAGGTGTAAACACAATTCCCGAACCTAGTATAATTGTTTTATTGTATGAGATTTGTGATTTGAACATAAACATTGTAATGCTAATAAAAACAACTGAGATATGTTAAGACCAGACCAAATTTTACCTTAAATTGCTAGAAAGTCCATTTAACACAACAAATTATTCACTAAGCTAGTCTGGCGCCCATTCTTTTATTTTATTTTATTAGAGATGAATTAACATAGTGTGCTTCACGACGTGAGGCTAAAAAGAAAACTGTTAAGATCACAGTACATAAGGAGTTTCAGGTGCAGTGACCATCTGCGACAATACGCGTCCCTGGGTGACGGATAAGGGAAAGTAGTAGAGTAATGCCGGTTCTATTGCAGGAGCCTAGGAGTCGGATCATCGGATCTGTTCTGTATTTGTCTCGTAATTATTCGTATATGGCCTTCCCACCATCTTGTTTACTGTATGTTGTCTCGATTCCTAGCTACTCTTTTTTTTTCTTTATTTAATTTTTTATAGTTAACCTCTAGGTTGGGCTGCAAGTAGTTACTGATCGTCTCCTAGGTAGCCTTCGTTATCAAGACTTTGGTGCTGAGTCTTTCCACCAGGAGAGCTATTAACTACACCAATCGTCTTGGTTCCAGTGTCATCTGCTAGATAGCGTTGGTGTTGTATGTATTGTTGGTTCAGTCCGTCTCCATTTCCAAGTCTCACCCTTGAGAGCGTTACCCCACCTAACCTAACCTGACCTAACTTAATCTAACCTAACCTGGCCTTCTAACAAGTCACATGTCTAACCTTGTCTGTTCTTCCTTTAATATAACACAAATAAGAATGAAAAGTACAAGTTAAAAGTTGCAAAGTCTGTTGGTGGAACATACCTTTGCTCTATTTAAGAGGGCGTGTTACATAATTCAACGTTAAAAGCATTAATATATAACTGTAGGTTACTTAAAGCCAATTTGCGACAGTTAAACAATAGCAATCCTAGACAATAGATTTAGCCAACGTTTTAAACAAAATTGTTTCAAGTGTTACGAACTTCTGAGGCACAATCTCCGACGCCGGAATATTGTACATTTAGCTGCGGCGCAAGAGATCACGCGTAACGAATTAGTAATTCTGCATAAATATTTACACGTAAAGTTGGCAAATACCACTATCCAGGATTGTCATTGAGTATTATATCCATATTGGCTTCGAAGAAAGCGTAGAAATCAGTAGATGTTTTCAGCGTTTATTTATCTACCACGAACTCTTAAGGCTGTATAGTATAGTACTCGGAAAAGCAGTATAAATGGAAGGAGCGTCCATAATTAATTGGGTTACTTCTGTACGTATACTTTACTAAGACGCAATTAAACTTTATCTGTAATAAAATTGTACAAATGTTTCGATAAGATCAGAGAGTAGAGAAATATACAGATGGAGTATGGCGTATGTTTAGAAGCACGAATTTGTCACGAATATATTTTTGCACCACTTTGTTTCAATGCCTTACGTGCACATCACCAGCTTTGCTTTGTGGATATTGGACGGGTGTCTTTGGTCAGACAAGTCTCACATTTAACTGCTCCAATCAGAATAAGGCTACTGTGACATCATACGTCTGTTATTTGCCAGTATAAGCCCAAAACAAGTGAAAGTTGAAGCAGCCAATCACTGACCACTAAGCATAGCTGAACATACGTCATTGAAACCGAATGGTGCAGAAATATATTTACCATAAAATGTTGGCTCTACGCATGTCTTAGGACGAGGGACATGAAGCCTTAAGACGGAAGGGGGAGAAGCACATCCTCCATGGCAAGACAGTACCAGAGTAAGCCAAGGTGCAACTTCCTACGCTGAACTGTTTGTTCTGCAACATTAAATACTGTAAATGGAATTTGTCTGTAATACTAGAAGTTTACTAGAGCAAAAACTGTTATTATTACGAAAAGAGACGTTTCTAGTTACTAGGCAATGTTTTCATGTCGTTACTTAATAGTTATATCCAATCACTCTGGAGAGATCATTCAACAATTTCGGTCATCGTAGAATATCCGTACGTGGATTAAATCATTCAGCTGAGCAGAGAGATGTGTTATATAGCTACATCTGGAAGATAAATGATAATAGCTTTCTTATTAATTAATAATCGGTATTTGATTTATAATACCTAACATATTCAAAGTTGATATATTTTAATTGTAATACTGTTGTTAAGGTGGATTCACAATGCCCCGAAAAGGTCGGCACAACAGCTCCAACACAATAATTGTGTAAGCAAGACATACATGACGATACTGGTAGCTTTCACATAGCTCCAACATGCCGACATGTGGCTCGTCATGATATGTCCGTCAGCAGTACCAAAAAGTAGGAGCCATCACGTTATTGAATGTATTATTTCTATCATCTGTTTCATGAAAGCACAAATTAAACTGTAAAAAAATTCTTGCGAAATAAAAGACAACAGTAACATAATGCATAATGTTCTTCGCTGAAATGAAAATACTATTTAAAAAAAACGGTCATTTATAATTTATTCAAAACAACCTAGTTGCCTTGTTTGTAAACTAGCAATTAGTATCGGCGTGAAAATTAACACAAGTCTAGGTACATTCGGCGAAGTTTATCGGTTTTCGAAGTGTTTAAAAAGTGTTAAAAAAAAGAAACTTTTTTGTAGAAGTGAAATATACTAAGTATTTTCAGTTGCAAGTCAATTTCGTTTTGTGATGTTGCATTTCCTTTACGTGCAAGTCCCGACATAGCAAACATTTTAAATAGAGTCTATTCTCGTCGGGCTGTCGGGGCACTAATTTTGTCGGACAGAAGCTTGGTGTTTATTGGTTGCTGTTCAGAGTTTAATGTTTCGGGACTGCTGTGCCGAAATCGTCGGGGCGTTGTGCATCCACCTTAAGTCTGAATACTATCAGAATATATTTACTCACACGCGGATCAATGCTTGTATGTTATGTCAAAAGTTTGACACCATGTAGGCTATTATACAGTGATGTTGTAGGTCTGTTCCATCGCGCCATCTCTCAGAGCGGGTCTGCACTTGCCATAGACGCTAACCCTCGGAACTACAATGGCACCAAGGCAGCCTTCGTACTAGGAGAAGTACTGGGACACAAAACTACAGATGCTGACGATCTGGTCAAATTCCTCCGCTCCGTCCCTGTTGAGGATATCATTAAGACCCAGTCTTTGGCAGCCACTGAAATGGTAACTTTATTTCCTCATCTATATGACAGACAATATTATGATGGTTTGAATACTACACTGCAAACATACAAAATAGTTTCCACTGTACGAATCAGAAAGCTTGTTTTGCTCTTACATAACAACTGACTGAAACATTGGTTTTGTTGGTTAGGGTTTACCAATTAGTATCCTTGGTTATAAACATATAATTATAGTGAACCTACTCTGGAGGGTGTCTCTTTTTTTTTACATGGATTTAGTATCCACCATGTTCCAATTAGTAAGTCCTTGAATCTACTGTTGGTAGAGTTACAGTGTATTGAACTCTGCTTCTTCTCATATGGTTGCTGCTATCTTTAGCCCTTCATGTGTCCATAGTTCATCTGTTCAACAGATAAGGATCTGCAGGAGTAATTCAGTCGACCTACCACTAATTAAATGTTTTTTATTTCAGTTTTTATACAAATATGGCTGCTAATTTGTATCTACGTCTTGAAATTAATTAAATTTTTTTATATTTTGTGACATACAAATGTATTTATATATCATAGTTGGAGATATAAATCATGGTAAACTCAGTAGGATGTTACTAGTATTTTTATGATAAAATTTAATATACAATACCAGTAGTTCTTTTCTTACCTGTAACGTTTGTTTATGTGAAATACAATGATCTGCAGGCAAACGGCAAATCATGAGACACAATAAGCCACGCATACCTGCACCCGCACCACACACACACAAACCTTACGCTCTTTCGCTCGGGAAAAAACTCACAATATGTTGGCGTAAAATAAAGGAAAGTGTAAAATTTAGGGTAGTAATAAAGGTTCCACTGCGTGTTAATAGAAGATATGGGTCACAAAGGTGTATGAGCTACAGATACTTGAAATTAATACGAATGGGAACAGTACATGTGATAGTGATAGTAGACGATAGAGATTTTTACGTGTTGAATTTCACTGTTAAAAATTGTTATATACAGTACAGCACATGTTTGAAAATGACATAGTCAGAATGGTAAGTGCTGAGAGTTTTAGAAATTGTACATTGGTTACCACTGCAACATATTTGAACACTCCCTATGAAAAGAGCAATGCTGAGAATAAATATATGAATTTTGAACGTATTTATTGCAAATGTTTATTTATGTTTTTGTTTTCTAATGGCCTACAGTACAAGGGAAAACATGTTTTGTTGTAGCTACAAAGTATTTTGTTGGTGCTCATCGTGCCAAATACTTTTGTGCTCGCCACCAAAACATTTCGCTGTCTCCACTAAAATATTCAGGTGACCAAAAAATTATTTTGTTATTACTGCAACATATTTTGGCAGGGAACACTTCCCACAGGATTTTTCTTTCAGTGTATCACTTCTTAACATACCTTTATCAATTTACCTCTGAAACACCTGATGCAGAAGACCAGTCCAACAAAAAGTACTTGAACAGTAATGAAGTTGAGTGGAGATACTTGGTTAACAGCGAGGTTGTGTGGGCATGTGAGAATTCTTCAGTGCAGGCCTTCTCAATAGGCGACCATGGGGCAGGTCAGGCCTGAAGACAAACTTTTCTGGCCCAATATTAAAATGTAAGAAATCAGATATAAACCACTTTAAAATTAGTCAAGGGAAAGAGCTTAAATGTTAACTGGATTTATTTACTTGGACATACTCCATTGCGAAATAAATGACTGTTAAAAGGAAACTAAAAATAATACAAGAAAACATAAATAAGCAGAGTATGCTTTAGTCATCAGGATACGTACACAACATGAAATTCCAAAACTGGAATCTGGTCAGATAAAAACAATGAACAAACAGAAAATAAAAGAAATAACAAGAATATAAAAATAGCTAAGTTGACATGCGACACAACGATGAGACGAGACAAAAAGAACAAAACAACGATGAGAGTAAACAAAACACAAATATGTCGGACACAAACAGAAAAAAAACAACAAACGACACAAATGATGAGACGAAACAAAAAAACAGTAGTTTTTCAAACAGTCAGTATAAACGACGTTTTGGGAAATGGAATCTGTTCCCGTCATCATGTAGACACACAGGGTTCAGGAACACGAGTGCGACTGATGAGGAGACTGCCGCCGCCGTTTCCACATGTGCCATCCGAGGCCGTGCTGCCGCGAGACCGAAAGCCGAAGCTTCCATAACTCACTGGGTGTTTGTAAAATCAAATGCACCCCGACAGTCTAGTTTCAAACATTGGAACGGCGGCGGGGCGCGTGTAAGGCCGCCTGCACACGAGCGGCGCGTTAGCGTAGCGTTGGCGTAGCGTTGGCGTAACGTTGGCGATGAGCGTAGTGGAAATACCTTAGCCCGGCGGGTAGCTGCAGACGGACGTACACCGCCAGAGCGTTGTTCCGGCGTTGACGCGGCGGCGAGTTTGGCAACGCCGGGACTGCTACAACGCAGCGTTGTCGTCACGTTGAGCCGTTGAGTCAGTACGTGCTTAACACTGGTAGCCTGCAGACGAGCGTCAACAATGGCTGACGGTATAGACGTTGAGATGCTAATAGAGCAAGTGAAAATGTATCCTGAAATATGGGATGTGAAGTGTGAAATATATCACGA
>PNEQ01096269.1:0-14768 GCA_003012365.1 Medauroidea extradentata
TGATGTACGGCGCCATTCACTTGAGTGGGCTAGTGCAGCGCAAGGTTAGTTGGACTCTTTGCACCTGTGTCTCTGCTTAATTCACATCTAGTCTATGGAGGCGAAACATCGTGTTTACATACTGCGTCGTAAAATGTTCCGAACTAATACAAGTGGATTGCTGGAGCACAAGGTACGTAAGTGTTTCTATTGACGTAAACTGTTGAAAACTTAGCTGCGGAGAATATACAGATGTAAAATGAAGTCAATATTTTAGTAGCTGGAAATTTGAAGTGTCCAAAATTCTCGGGCGACGTAAAAACTTGCCGGTCAAACCGACAAGTTCGGTTCAAGGTATTCATATGTACTTCTGCTGTGCTTACTTTAATACCTGTTATCTAATACAACCAAGTACTTCCTCACCTAGCCGTAATTTCACATACCCAGCAAAGCGTAAACAAATTAATTAAGTTTTTGACTACTGTGTAGATCAGTGACTGTAAAATTCAAGAGATACATACGAAAATATGTAACTTATAACCAAACTCAAATTAAAAAATCTGTTGCACTGTATCGGCATCGTTTTAGCTATGTTCCTATTTAAAAGCTCATAAATAAGTGAAATCATAAAATCAAACACTGCTGTATACGGAATCATCGACAGATGCCTTTTCGTGTTTTACTGTTTTCATATCTGCTAAATTTGTAGTTTGTATGTGGCACTTGTATACCCGTTCCAGCTTGTAGCATTTAAGACCTGTTTTTGTATAAGAATTAATTCTTCCGGCCATCTTATGAGATTTTGTGGCGCTTGGGAGCCGTGGCAAGGTGGGCACCATGCTCAGAAAGTTGATTAGCATTATCGACTGCTATTTCAATTCAAAGAATTGGATGTTGATAACAATGTTGACTGTTTTTTTTACAGGCGTGGTTTCAATCCCTAGCAGAATGTATGGAAGAAGCGGCAAACAAAGAAAATAATTACGCAGTACAAGAGAACAACATAGATAAAGATGGATTTCCTTATATTACTGTCATAGTCGATGGGTATTGGAGCCATCGAAGTTACGGACATAGCTATAAATCCAAATCAGGAGCTCACAAAACAGGAAAGCTGCTTTCTCTTGGAATAATAAATAAGTATTGTAGTATCTGTGCACTGGCTGAACGTCGCCATGAAACGCTTAGAGAGCACAAGTGCTACAAAAATTGGGAAATGTCTTTTTCGGCTATGGAATTTGACATTTTGCTGGAAGGATTCAAAGCAAGTGAATCTTCTTATGGGTAACGCTACTTGAAATACATAGGTGATGGAGATTCTTCAGTGCATAAGAAGTTACTAGAAAATTTTCCTTACGGGCTGCAAATAATCAAAACTGAATGTACCAATCATCTCATGAAAAATCTAAACAAGCACCTCCTCAACTTGAGCAAAGAAAATTCGGTCAATAAGAAAGTTCTTACTCCAGGAAAAGTGAAACATATCGTCAGACGTATTCGGTATGTATTAACAGAAGAATCGAAGTCCCATTCACATCACAACTCTAAATAATTATATAATTATATCTATAATTGGAAGCTTCGCAGCGAAAAGCGACAGCCTGATAAAGAATTAGCAAGTAATTTGGCTGAAACATACATGCACCTTGCCGCGCGCTTCAATGCTGGTAAACAAAGCCGAAGTTTTGGTGCAGGTCTCAGCTTTCAATTTGGTCCTACATGGATTCGGAAAGCTTGGAAGAAAAAGGTTCGTATGTTTAATTTCTAGCTGCAATTAATTTGTGCGAAATTTCTGGTAAAAGTTCCTTCTTTGAAAATGCATGTAGCATATGTGTTTCAGATTAGGACGAGCCCTGGAGATAGAGTCAAGCGCATGGTAATACAAAAAAAGAAGGGCAATTTGTCTGCTAGAAAAAACTTACAGTTCCAGGAGAAGAAACCAAAAGTGGCTAATGACGATTCCAACAATCCAGACTATGGCCAGAATTGTCAACGCCCTGACGTTCCAGAAATAGAGATGATTGCAGAGCTTGAAAGCAAACTCAAGGTCAATGTTGATCTCAGAAATGACATTGAGCGAATTACAAGGGGGCAACGAAACAATGATATGTGGTACAGGTAAGCAAAGCTTCACAAGTGAGTTGTATTCCCCCCCCCCTTCCAAACACTTTTTCACAGAACGTAGCCTACAATGCTGCATTGTACCAGAAATGTGGCATCTATTGTATACAACTTATATATTTACCTATGCAGCCAGACTGCGGTTGTGTGTGTGAGGCAAGGCACTAAGGGTGCCGACGGGCAGCGTATGTAACGCACTATCACCTCTACGCAACTGGCACGCAGTGTTTTACTTCTATTTATTTTCCTATTCGAGTTAAAGCGGTGACCATATCATTTTATTTGCGCAACGTATTATTTAAAGCCCAGCGTATGCCTCTATAATTTTCTTTTACGAATACAAAAGTAAATTTCACAGCCATTTTGAGAGACCCAAAAATCACATTTGAAATAAACGGACTGCATTTAGAAAATGATGGAAGCAATGTTTGAAACTTGCATTCTTTTTGTAGATAAACAAGTGTATTAAGCGCTTGATAGTTCCGCCAAAAAAAATATTGCAACACGATGCATGCAACACGTTATGAGCACAACTGCATAGGACTCTAACTTATTTACGATGGGGGCAATATCATGCCGTTTTCTATATTACATAAAATAGCTTTAAACTGTGACTTGAAAAATTTCTCTGTATTTATTTGTTGTATATTTGTGATGTTGTATGCTCATGTTCTCATTTAAAACCACTCTGTTTCCGAAATACAAGTAGTATATAAACTTTTACGTGGCGCTATAAATGTTGTCTATAAATAAAGAAGTCTATCTGTAGAAATTAACACCATACCAAGTATTTCTTGAATTTTTGGAGATCGTAGATGTGGTATTTACGTATTATCTTCTTCTTGTAAGGGCAATCCTTCCTTTGAGCATGTAAATTATTAGCTACAAATATTATTCCGCTCACTGCTTGCAGTGCAGAGTCATAGGAGCTCACGCCAAATTATTTTATAGTTATTTAAGTTCTAAATACTTTTCCTAACAAGGTTATATTTTGGCAAGCACTCTGTGTGTTATGTTACAATAGTTGCACCAATTAAGGGCCCATGGTACACAAAAATATGGTAAATGCATCTTTTACAAATAGTAGGAGTCTCGAAGAAAATTTGCAAAAATTTAAAAACCACAAACCTACACAATAATTTATGCTAACTTTCAAAGCAAAAAGTTTTCCCCAGCGATGTATAAGTGGGGCGTAGTTTCTGTGGCCGTAATTTCGTACATTTAATCTATGTTTGTCGTTTTGTAGTTTTCCGATATTAACTTCCATAAACCCACATAAACCAATTGACGCATAAGGCGTTTATTTATGTCCCACGGGCCCTTAAACAATCGATGTAAAGCCTTTGTTCTTACCAGACTAGGTCATTAATGATTACATTTGAAAGACTTATTCCAATTTTTATTGCTAATTGAATGAAAATAACTGCATTAGACATATTTTTTTCTACACTCGCAAATAATGAAACGAAATCCCTGCAATGTTGAATGAAACTACAAAACACTAAATGGTGGTCCTAAACAATGTCCCAAACAATAAGTAAAATATTTTATAGTTATGGAAATTTCTAAAACATTGTATTCATTGTATTTGCGGTTAGAGCCTAATGTCACAACATTGGCTGTGTTTTACTTTGTTTAGGGAGAGGAAAATGAGGCTGACATCTTCAAACTTTGGAGAAGTGTGTAAAAGAAGAACTGCATCTTCAAGCATTGTTAGCAGAATTCTTTACAGTCACCCGAAGTCAGCAGCTATGGAGTGTGGCACACTGCATGAAAAGATCGCAGTAGCAGAGTACGAACGTTTGAAAAATGTTAAGGTGGAGAAGTGTGGCCTGTTAGTAGATTTACGGAGATGCCAGTATGTCGCATTGCCAGATGGACTGGTTAGTGATAACACAATATTGTAAGTGAAGTGTCCTTTCAGAGCAAGAAATCTTTCTCCCGAACAAGCAGCTGAAGAATTGAAAAAACATCATTTTATTGAGAAAATAATTCCCAAGGTCAACTTTCATTGTAAAGGTCGCATAGTTATTATTATCAAATTCAGGGTCAGCTTGCAATTACAGAAAGACAATTCTGTGATTTTGTTGTGTGGACCCCCCGTGGGCTTAGTATTGAATCTATTGAAAGGGACGTTTTGTTTGTTATAAGCAAGTTTCTAAAAGCTTGACATATTTTATGATGATCTTTTAGCATCAGAGTTGTTAGATCCTAGGAAACACCGGAACATGCCTCTGCGAAGCGTTGCACCAGTACCAGTACCCATTGAAAATAAAAAGAAAACTAAATATTCCAATAAAAACAAAAAAAAAACATAGTGTATGTGTTATGTGTGAAATATTTCAATTTATTTTATGTTGAACTTAGTTTTCCAGCAGAATATAGACGTATATGAGCAGCTAAGGACACTGGCCACATAACGACCATGAATTTTTCCTACGCCTACATGTCAAAACTAGCGAATTGTAAGTTTTAGTAGGCAGAATTGCATTGCTAGCTTGGTGGAGTAGGTGTAGATTTTATTTTCTTACATGTTATGAACGCATTTTTACGACACCCTCTACAAGTATGGTATTTTTCTTGTATTCTATGATTGTCAATAATGCTATTTCACATTATGTTTTGATGTGTACTTTTAGTTACCGAACATGAAAATGAGACTTGCGGGAAATCACAGACAGTGGAAGCATGTATGTCTATAATCTTTTTTTAACTGTATTCTTTTAGATTGATAACAAAACCAAGTTTAAGAATGTGATATAAGAATTAAAATAACTTTAAAATTCATAGCTAAATTCATATCAACCGTTTGTGTAGTTTTGTGTATATGTAATATGTATTTTTATGTATTAAATTATTTGATTCGTGCTAATGTTACGAAGCATTTTAAAGATACAAATAAAAAGTTACTTTTCTAGTCACCTTATGTTTATCTTTCTGCAGTCTTCCTTTGTGAACTCTTCGTGGAGTATTACAACTGTTTTTCATTGCGCTTTCAGTTCGATTGTTCTATAGAAATAGTAAAAAACCCACATAAAATCAACATTTTGTTGATAATTACAGTTGTAATATATGTATAATGGTAGTCTAAGAGAGGCATGAAGGATTACGTCCACAAAATATAGCCAGGACGTGATTTAGTTGCATTTCTTATATTGCAAATAAAATTTGATTTAATAAGACACCTCAGTTTAGTAGTTACGCCTCAGCTGTACATCGCTGTAATGTCATTACGAATGCATGTCAAATGATTGCAATATTTTTATCGTGCCAGTTTTGAAATCAAAAAATTTAATTTGAAAAATTAAAAGAAAATGGCAATAAAACAACTAATGCAGTTTCCATATTTAAAAGGCGAGTGCTTATATAGGCCTATGCTGTGTTTAATAATTCCAATATGAATAGGGTCCTTCATTGTATCCTTATTTCCTTGCAGACGTAAAGCTTTCGCATGGCAAAAAAGAAATATCATAAGCATGAGTTTCTCCTTTATTTACTATCTGTAACAGCATTCTTAATGTAATTGTTTGATGTTATGAACTTCGGCTAGCAGTTATTTAGTTTTTCGTTTTTTCCGTAACTTTCACAGTAGTACATATTCGGAGATACTCTCTTAATTTTTATTCATTCTAAAATTGCCTCTATTTATTGTTGAAATAATAGTCGTCTACTACGACCACCATATTTGCACTGAAATGCAGAATAGGGAAAATTTCTACTTTTTTTATCGACTATTGAAAAGTACGCTAAATTTCAAGAATGATGGTATATCTGGATTTTTATTTACGTGCGTATTACTCGAGAATTACGTGATTACGAAGCGTACGATGTTTTGCACAGCAAAAACGGGCACGACCATGTTGGGTGAGTTGTGACGTCACGTTACATGTATTCGTAGCTGATTTACATACGGATATCGTACAATCGTAAGTTCAATTAATAATTGTGATACTTTATAACATTTATCGGCACAAAACTGATTCGACCAGATCGCCGGTGATTTATTAAAGGCGTGTAATTCCTTTATATTAACATACGACGGCATAATATGCTTTAATTTATATATTCAACGAAGCTACAACAGGTGACAAAACGAGGCAAACAACACAGTTGAAGCCAGTTACAAGAGATTAAACATTGTCTGCCACACGTAAGAAGTACAGTGTATTACATTTCGACGTAAATCAATTTGTTGTTAACAGTGATAATAACTTATATTTGCATAATTCATAACCTATCATAATAAACTACGGCACAGGGTCAAACGGGTTTATGTTTGGCTTCATGCACTCGGGCACGTTTGTTAACGATGCCAACAAACACAATTTTTGTGTCCTTTAAATATTACATTAAAAATAACTGGCATGTATACACAAAATCAAAATTGATAGTTAAATTTCGGCAGTGTCAGCAATCAACTTTAATCAGAACCCTATTTGTTTAGACTGCGTGGTAGGCCTATAGGGTTGTAATTTATCTATCACTGCTGGTGAACACGTAAGCTGGTAATATTTTCGTACATTTAACACATAAGTTGAAGTCAATATTTATTAAAACTTCGTCTTGATTAACTGTGTGGTCTTTTCAAGTCAATGAGGCCTATTTTTAAGACTCAAGTGAAGTTAGTGGTCATTTTTGCTGATTTGCAATTCAGCATTAAAAACTAAATAAGTTAGGCTTATATCAATACTGAAATATCATTATTAGAACAGGCCTAGGGCTACATAGTTTGTAGGTACAACATGTTGTTAGGTGTATACAACTGAAATAAAACACTTTCCTTGCATTTAGCAAACAGGCGCCCAGGCGTACCTTAAATTACCGTTAATACTCTTGGCAGGACCCAAAAATATTTACGTAGGCCTACATAAGCATCAAACAGAATCTATTTTTCACATGAAATTTGTAACAACAAAGTTAATGCGTACAATCGCACTTAAATAAACAGGTATGTAGTTTCAATGTTTGTGACCTACCTTGCTTTGTTTACACGTGCTATAGACTAAAATTATTTAATTATACATATAAAATACACCAACTACACAAGCTTTCACGACTAGTATATTTCATGAGGATCTTTTACGTAACGGGTTTTCACGAGATATTATCTATTTTATTGTTTCGTCGACATTTACAAGCTTTCGTCGGCGTCAAAACAGCCTTTCGCTGCCGATCATGGCAGCCGGTAGTGTATGACTATGTCACAGATGCGGTTACCAATATAATTTCTTGTTCACTGTTTATGGCGGCGTTTGAAAAACTGGCATTTTTAAAGCTTAATAACTCGGTAAATAAAGTGAGCATTGAAATATTACTTTTCCTGCTTGTATTTTATGCTGGGATAATTGTATGGAAACAAGCAAATATTAAATTAAATTTCCAGTAATCATCCCTATTGTCTCTCGAATTTCTCGCAGTGTGCACTCGGCGATTGCGACTTGCAAATGAAATACGAAAATCCGAATGCTATCGCCACGAGTTCCGGTAAATTGAAATACGTGAAACTCAGCCAGTGCGCATTACGAGCAGTTCATTGTGGATTTAAGAAGTACATATGGGCAGCCAGCATCATTAGCATAATCATACAAGTAATAGTGATGTTGATAGACTAGGTTATGCATCGCCAGAAGGCTGGACTCTCGCATTATGAATGGCATTCAGGTAGCGAAGGGGGGGGGGTGGTTGAGGGTGAGGGGGGGGATGTTTGGGGAGGAGGAGACGAGGGAGGCGAAGGTGCTGCTCTCTATCGTAAGCTCCACAACTATTTATTTCGTGGGGAAACAGCGCAGCCTGCGCGGAAAAATTTCAAACTACGTCTGACTTTCCTTCTATCTAGAGGGTGACGTAGCGTACAAATAATTTGTGTTAAGGATATGTTGTACGTTACAAGCTTGATAAAATTTCAATTTCTGTGATCAAATTACAGAAAGTGGAGGAAGTGTTGAATTTGTTGGAGAAAAAGCGGAAATTAGTAAAGAAAACACCAAAATTGTAGGTAATAAAAATGCGACTGGACTGTATAGCGTTAGGCTTACATGCTGTGAAAAATCCTGTTTGTCTGGTAGTAAACAAGTAACTGACACCATGCTATGACATAAAAGAACTAGGTCATCTAAGTTATTAAAACATGAAGAATATGTTTGATTTGTCTTCTGGACTGTAAAATCCTAAGTTCCGACCTGAAACTGTCAGCGAAATCTGTAGAGCAATAAAACAAACAAAAATAACCTTTGAAGGAGAGAGAAATAGGGCAACAAGACGTAATAAATTGTTCATACTAATGTTTGTGGACCTCTTGACACTACCTGGGATGGTAACAATTATTTTGTTACATGTCTAAATTACTTTTCACACTTTTCAGTAGTGACTATGGTAAACAACAAATGAGATTTGATGTATCCGAAGCAGAATCAAAATGGAATCCGAAGATCCACAAGCTTAGGTACGATATGGGTGGAGAGAACAGCCCAAAATAAT
The DNA here is from genome assembly GCA_003012365.1 of Medauroidea extradentata. Taxonomy (NCBI): domain Eukaryota; kingdom Metazoa; phylum Arthropoda; class Insecta; order Phasmatodea; family Phasmatidae; genus Medauroidea; species Medauroidea extradentata. The sequence goes on from PNEQ01096269.1 coordinate 8,578, forward strand.
TTCAAAAATGGTCTCGAGAAAGGGGTATCATAGTGGAAAATTATCCTCCAGCTTCTCCTCAACTCAATGATAGGGCTGAAAGGCTTAACAGGACTATTATCAAAAGACGAGAGCTCTCCTTTTCGATTCAGATCTTGACAAACAAATGTGGGCAGAGGCTCTGCGCATATCCACATATTTGCTCAACAGAAGTCCTGTTGCTGTTGATTTGACGCTTGCTGAGTTTAGTTATGGCAAGAAACCCGGTCTTTGTAACCTGAAGCTGTTTGGGTGTGTAGCCTACATGAAGACTTTGAAGATGATTAAAAATAAATAAAAAAGGAAAATTGAGGCAAAAAAACTGGTGGTGATTGGATATTCGTTTAATAGGCAACGACTGTGGAATCCTAAAAGAAGGAAAATTTAATTGTAAATAGGCGTAACGTTAGTCGAATGCTAAAAAACGGGTTCTTGTGTGAAGTTTTTGATTAAATAACTGTGGGAAACAAATTATGTTTAAATAATACGAAACAACTACATATAATGAAAATACTGTGCACACTACAACAGACCAAAACAAATGTGAAGAACAATTTTGTGGTTTTGAATCTGACCAATTTGAAGACAAAACTTGTGAAACTCGTAACCTAGATCATGGTGTATCTGTTGAGATTGAAGATGAATGCAGCGGACGAGTTGGAAGAGTGAGAAAATCTCCAGTATATCTCCAAGAGTACATCCTGCTGTCTTACCAAGAAGCCATCTCTGTGTAATATAAGGAACATTTGAGAAAAGCAATTGAAGGGAAATAGTTGAAAGAAAAAAAATTTAAAGGTATTTAAAGACTGCTCAGTAGAAGGTGGGTATTTCACATAAAAGACTCCAATGTGTACACAGCAAGATTTGTACAAGGATGCGAATAAATGCCAGGGTACGATTTTGAGGAAACCTTCTACATAGTAGTATCTGTCAATGTATTAAGACTTCTTCTAGCGTATGGAAAATCAGAACAGTGTGTTTCAAGGGTTTTGATGTAAAATCTGTCTTGTTGTATGGACATTTGGATGGAGAAATTTATATGTCTTTGCTAGAAGGTATTGAGTGTAAAAGTGGTTCTGTGGTAAGAGTGAAAAAGAACCTCTATGGCCTGAAACATGTTCCTCGAGCGTGTAATAAGAGATTTGTAGACTTTCTATAGAACCCAAGAACTGCTGTAAATCGTCACAGACAAATGTGTTTTCAGAAACAGTGAAGGCGATTTGTTTCAGGTTGTCTGGGTTGACGATGGACTTGTAATGTCAAGAGATGGTGACAAAAGTGATGATTTGCTGTTGAAGCTTCAGACAGAGTTCGAAATCAAAATAACTGATGTTACTGAAGTATTCATAGGAATTCAAATTAAAAACACTTCTGATTCAGTTGTTCTTCATCAGAGGCACGACAGATCCCAGTTGCTCAGTACGTTCAACGTGGACTGCTCCAGACCTGTTAAAACCTTTAAACGTCAAGCATCTGAAAGTGTACAAACAACTAGGCCTAATGTCAAAAAAGTTGTGAATTTTCCCTACATAGAAGCTGTTGGCAGATTGTTGTATTTGTCCAGAAGATCAAGATCAGACATTACGTACGCAGTAAATATGGCTTTTAGAAAAATGAAAACCCTTCTGTTGAAGATGTCCAGAAAGAGAAAATAATTTTTTGATATTTACAAGGAACACAGAACTTGGGACTTAAATAATCTGCAGATAAAAAAGCCACAGTGACTGACGCCTACAGTGACGCTGACTACGCAGGTGATAAAACTCGGAAAGTACGTCTGGATACATAATCCTGTTTGGTGGAAGTCCAACTGCCTAGTCAACTAAGCGTCAGCCTGTTGTGTCGCTGAGAACAGCAGAAAGTGAATTTATTGCTGCTAGTGAATGTTTTTCGAACTATTTATTTAAAGTGAGTGTTTAAAGAAATGACAGATGAATACTTGTTGGTGAATTTGGACATTGACAATCAAGTACTATCAACGTGATAAAGAATACCAGTGTATTGAAACGATCCAAATACATTGACGTAAATTTTAAGTTTATATGTGAAAAGGTGAATGAGGAAAACCTTATCTAACAGCACTGCCCAAACGAGTGTCAGTTAGCTAAAATATTTTCTAAAGCTAAAAACTCAAACACATATTGTAACCTTGTGAAAATGTTGTGTTTGCTGTTTATAATAGTTTGGAATAAGTGATTGTATTTTAAATTTATGAGGCAAGTGTTGGAAAGATAAATTTAAAGTACAGAAGAAATGTACGAAAATTATTTTGTTAGGTTAGGTTGCAAGCTTGTAAAGGAATATAAGATGTTGTTTGGTTGACAAAGAGAAAAAGGAAGGAGTGAAATATGTGTTGTAGAAATTCGAGAAAGTAAGAACGTAAAAAAATATGTTTGTTCGTATAGTTTGTTCGTATTTTAACAGGGACACAGTGTTTATTTTATGCAAAGATACTTATTTAAAATTAGTGATAGTTGCATACACAATGCACACACATACACATTATATATATATATATATATATATATATATATATATATATATATATATATATATATATATATATATATATATATATGTAGGCCCGTGTTTAAAATACATAAACTCAAGGGAAATGATGTAAACATAACACACTTATTATTGACTGGATTATTATTATATTCTATTGAAATTTTAAAAAATCGTATGTTGTGATCAATTTAGTTAACAGTCCAAAAAAGAGCGTAAATTTTGAAATTTCAAGGTTACTTCACCCCACAAATTTCTGTGTTAAGAACGTTCTGTTTCCGACTTCACTAACGAAATAAATTCCAGTTACAAATGTAACTATAAACAATTTTGTACAAGTGCAATGTTGTTGTATAAATAAAATTATCGAGTTGTGCAAATTTTCCCATGCCATAGTAACATCAGTGGAACTCTATAGACTTTTCATATGTAACTTAGTAGGATGGCGTTTGTACGGATAAGTTTACGTTAGGTTTCGTATAATTACGTGGGCACATATATAACGTCATTCCAATATTTAGTAAAGCTATGAATTAACAACTCTCTTTAACCTGGGTTGTAAGCATAAACATATTTTTTTTTACAATGAAATATATGTGAATACCGCTATAGTTGTGATAATTCCCAAATTGCCAGTCAGAAACTGGCTGAGTCACACACATTATTGCATCCAAGCAAAACAGGAGGCATCGTTCTGAAAATACAAGGTATGTCTTAATAGTTTTTTTTATTAAGAATTTATTCACGAATGCTAAAACTTGAGTTACTAAAAGTCACTACAAATTAATAGCTAAATCACAAACGAGTAAAAATTCTTATACCAGTTTATAAAGTATTGTATTATATTTTCGGAACCAAATTCACATCATAAATACAATTTTGTTTCCATCCTTCTCGGTATCTTTGCATAACTTATTAATAATTATACATTTAAATTCCAACATAGGCCTACTATTTACTTTCAAGTATTATTTATTTAAGGAAAAGTATTTTACCTTCAATTTCAAGATGAATAGTAATTGAATAAATATTGCAAATGTTTTGTACATATATGCATAATTTTATTAACTATTTAATTGAATGTAGCCAATAGCGGCAGTACAACTATTTTTCGTTCAATGTCATTGAACCTGAAGACTGTGCATTTTTACATAAGTACAAATCCACTATAGAGTTATCAGATATTATATTTGCTACTTCTGTACTCTCCAGTATTGTCTTGTAGTTGCCGTCCACTATGATCGTTTTAGCCTCTTTCTTGAAAATCTGTAAAATAAACACCAAACTTTTAGTGTATTACAACTACGTTATATGCCACACAAGCATACGTCACCAAAGAAAACTGTAAAAATTTAAATATTTACTAAATGCCAAGAGAGTGCAAAAAAAATACATATATAACACTACTTAGTAAATTGCGTTGGTAGATAAACATTTAATTTTAATATCGATGGCGTTGAACTGCAACCTCGTAAGTCGGAACAATGCAATTTTCCCGCTCACAGCCAACTCGTATATCACAGTTATAACTATGAATAGATTAATATCTGTGTTATATATTTTTAATGTATGTTCTTGAATGGTAAAGATGTCTGAACAGTTATTATGAGATATACTGTGATTACTATGTTTTAAAGTGCTTTTGCCTGTCCTGACACACGTGGTTGCAGTTCAAAACCATTGATGTACTAATCCTCAGGGACAACGGATGTGAGATGCAACTGAACGAAGTGATGATGGCAATACGTGGTAGCTGAATGTAAACTTCTAACTATAAGATCTAAAAACCCACAAATTTCCCGGTAGTTTATTATTAGTAAACAATTGTGTACGCATGGAACTAAATTTACGAAGTCAATAATGCACGGTTATGTTCTAGCTATGGGTTGTAAAATATGTATTGACTTGCAGTCTAAGAGTATCGAATGCAGTGGCGAAGAATATCTGTGTTGTAAGGGAAGCTGTAATTAGCAATGACTGTATGTGGAATCACACGCACAGCTGGACACACGCACAATTCCCTGCCAGTTGCGTGCGAGAGGCGAGCAGTGACGTATCCAGCAACACAATCTCGGTTAAATGGAAACTGTCTCTGCTGGTTTATTTCTGCAAGTGGATTGATACTACGTGATCAAACAGTATTGTCAGATCTTATACTTCTTCCCTTCCAAAGCGACCACTGTTCTCTACTGAACAAACGAAAAAATTTATTTACCGTTCCAAGACATTGGTTTAAACATCCTGCAACCATTCGCAATTGATTTAGTACGCAAAAACAAAGTTGCTGCACTGCACCTTTCTCACTTCATCACGCGTTTGAGAAAACAAACTGCATTATACTTTAAGTACTTTTGGAGTTTTACGACAAAATGTTTCTCAATGTAGTATAGTGATAAATAATAAAATATATGTAATAAGTTAAAATTTACTTAATTTAAATTAAAACTGTATTACATCTTAGCAAACTATTCGATAAATATTACAGAAGCAGGGAAAATTCAATAATGGCACTATTGTGTTTTCAGTAAATTAGCCAATCAGATATTTAATCAACTAAATTATATGTTCGAGCACTGTTTTGATATGTTGGAGAAGAAGCTAGTGAAATTTTTCTGTGAGTAAATATACATATTACACTTAAATTGTTAGGCCTCTTTTTAAAGGTTCGCTACTAGATAAAGCATTACAGTCTCTACTACTGATTCAAATATACGATATGAAGTGATAAAAAAGACGTGAATGGAAATATGTTAAGAGTTGATGCACTTAACAACAGAGGTTGCATTGAATAAAAATTTGCTATAGATTAAATGATCTTTAATAAAATATTTTACCTGTGCTATGCTAACATGAAATATATATTTCTCGTTATCAATGCAGTTTTCATTATATTTTACACTCGGTTATTCCTAACATGCCTAAATAAAGCCGCTTCATTTTCTTAGTGTTCTCTCTCTCTCCCTCCCATTTTCTATGTCAACCTCTCAAACACTCTTTGAAGCAAACTATGAAAAGCTGGATTCTTTGGGTATCTTACGTATTTCTAAGAGCATTATGTGAGAAATACCACTTTCTCTAGTGAAAGTAATTGAATCAGGAATTTGCAAAAGGGACCAAGTCCAAGTGAGTAGATTGCTGGGAAACAACAGAAAACTTATTATAGTGGATCTGGAGTGAAACAGGTCATCAATAATGGATAACTTGAAAGTATAGTGCGTGTGAAATAATATGAAACATAACTTACGTAGACACGTATTCATATTTTATTTTTTAAAAATTAATAATGTTATTGGAATTGATACCTTGTGACGGCCATATTTTATTGATACTTTTATATATATAAATTAATGTGGTTTAGGTTAATTGTGATGATTAATTGTAATGAAGGGGCCTTTATTGTCATATGTAACATATTGCCATCCATTTTAACTTCAGTATTGATTGTGAGGGGTCTGTGGGATCCTACGATAGGCCAGTATAAACACAGTAGAAAATATGACTATTACTAATATTATCACAGAGGTATCGTGTCTGGTATCGTTTTAACCTGTGGAATGTCACAGACTCGAATATGCTAGTAACATTAAGATAATTTTATGTACAATGATTTTAGTTTTAAGAGTGATAATTGCCCGCCGGTCTGGCGACAATAGAGCAGATGATGC